>JAIPRM010006371.1:0-18814 GCA_025469315.1 Stegophylla sp. TES_Ste_2020 | reverse complement strand
GCAAATCCGGTTTCAAAAAGTTATTGATCGAAACTTTTGGACAAGTATTCCTATACGAAAAAGTGTTAACAGAAAAAAAAAAAAAATAAAAATAAAAAAAAAAAAAAATAAATAAACATCTGTAAAAACACTAGCTTCTTCACTTTGTTCAGAATCTAAAAACGTACTTTCCAATTTAAAATTAAATATGTACCTATCATTAAATTACAATTAACGCAGATGATTAAATTGAGTTTTTTTTAACTAATCGTCTCCAATTAACTCGTAAATTATTTTCGTATTACGTACCTATATCTATATATGAAAAGAAAACATTTCTCAAATTATATGCCAATAAAAAAATATCTACTTGGTGAAAACGACGAGTAAAAAAACATTTGCTCCTCTCTCGACGAGTAATTCCAACACGGGTGTCCTTGATAATATTTGTGGCGTTAACTCGGTCCTGCGGTATACCTATCGTATCAAATAGGATTTATCGTCCTGATTGCGTTTAGAATATTATTATACACGGCCGAATTATGCGTAAATCACGGGGAACGATTCGATAACAGTTTTGTTGCGTTCCGACTGGAGAATTCAACAATTTTTTTTTTTTTTATTTCAACGATTTCGGTACTACCTGTTCAACAGACTACTATCGTACTCTGACGGCATCGACGCCGTCCGGAAATTGCGGAGGCGTATAATCTCCCGCGGGATTTGTCTTATATTATTATTATTATTATTATTATTATAATCACTGACTTGCCCTTATCAAAGGCAATAAAACACTGATAAGAGGAATTGGTAGATCGGTCTCCAGAGACGTACCCCGCGAAACAATCAACTGTACGATTAGAGAATATTTCTCTCCTACACAAACTATACGTACACGCCCACAATACCGCGTCGTACACGCAAACGAACGCGATGTTACGCGCTTTCCCTTAGAATAATACATATTACTGCAATAATTGTTATTGTTAGGGTTAGGATAGTATGACGTTTTGCGTGTCGTTTTGAAAAATCGAAAAAATAACTAAGTGGCGAAGAAATCCGTCTCACGCATTGAATGTTAAAAATGTGCTAGTTTTATTTTGCACATTTTCACCATACATTGAAGAGTTTACATAACAATAAATGCTCGTTTTAAAGTTTTGATGTTTTTAGGTGATATTTTTGAGAATTTATCTGTATTATATGCGTATTGTCGCGTATTATGAATATTTTTTATAATTACTGTACATGTTTTAACAACTTTGAAAATTTTTGTATTTTTTTTTATTTCAATATAAAATCTTCAAATATATCAACTAATATTAGACTTCTTTAAATTATTCGTTCCTGAGTATATTCGTCCACAAAATTGTTCAGCTTAACATAATAACATGCTACACGAGTGAGATTCCATAGATGGTATTGATAAATTTTAGAAAATAGCAATTAATAATTACTTCAATTAAAATCATTTTGAACGGAAATTTGGTTATTTATCAATAACAATAATTGCTGTTAGTTTTGTATTAGGTACTTTTCACAATTTAATAACTGTATCATTCATGTCTATTTCATTATTCATAAGAAACAATAACTGTGCAAAATATTAGAAACAAAAATTTAGAAAAATCTATTTTTTTTTTTTTGAATACCGTACAAACATAGTCTCCAAAAACTTTTCTATGCTACACAACAATCTTATCCGAGTACATTTTTGAGTAACTCTTTGAAAAAAATAAATATCGTTGTAAATTTACTAATTTCTTCACTTCAATTAGAATATAAAATATTTTTTACAACGAATGATTTTTACAACTAAACTATAAAATTATTTAATTTATTCATATTATTTAAAATGTGTTTATTTATTAAGATATCACGAATATAACTATAAAATATTAATTTCAATTTACTAAGAAACATTAATACTTATATTATGTATAATATCAATGAATTTTCAAACGCAGAATGAAAGTAAAATAATTGAGAAAAAGTGTATCATTTTATTTACCTTTAACTTTGAATATACTTATTAAAAGTTTCAGTCTCATTTTTATTTATACACTGAACAAATATTTATTACAAATAATAAATATTAAATTATACGAAGATGCGATGACGATTTCTGGGAAAATAAATCGTAATATAAAAAAATTCGTGTGAGCATAACGATTGTCGTTTGTTATTATGCAAACGCCGTGTTAAAAAATGTAAAAAAAATACACTTTATTCTACTAAACGAACGAAAATTTCTACTCTTAACAGTGCTTAAGATGGGAAAAATTCCAGGAATGGACTCTAACTAGCTCTTACAGAAAGTGTTGAAAGTTTCGTGTATATGCTCATTCAGAAAACCAAGAACACTTTTGAAAAACTTCTATAAATATTATATTTATAATTATTTTGTGTAGAATTTTTCACCATTGTGTTTCATATGTTTCATATATATAATATATTTTATAATGGATATTTTATGTGATTTGTGATTTAAAGTAGAATTTACTGAATTAATTACATAAATACTTACTCTCAATTATTTTATCAAATATAATATGACATCATTATCATCCTGCGATTTGATAAATTTCACGAGAATTAAAATTCAAATGAATATCTAACACATTTATATTATGTATATACGTTTTTAATGAAGCATATTGACCCTAATTTCAATGTTCCATTGAACCGTTAGAGAAAATTTTTAAGAGGGAATGCCTTTGAAGCGCTGTCAGAGTTAGGCGTACTAAGTGTCCACGCGCCCCTTCCACTTTAACCCTCTCCCCTGAGATATCTTAATAATGGAAACATAAAGATCAAACGTATTTACGGGTCAGCGAGCGTTGTGATAATTGATGGAGTGCCATCCATCACATCTAACTTTGGCTTTTAACCAATTTTTTATTTTAAATACACGCGAAAAATTTCGGGGTAAATATTTTGAGCGGAGTGAAACGAATCGCGTCCAATTTATTTTGTTCGGGCAACAGGGAAAAATCGCAGTAATCGAGTTGTTTAATGTGGTACAAAATGATAATAATTATACCTGCAGACTAATTTTTGCTAATTATTTTTTCATGTACCTTTAATGCGTTTCGCGTGATTCGTGTCAATTCGGAACAATCACTCGTCCCACGCGCTCGTCCTTACAACAATACAGCGTATTATTATCGCAGGTTTTCATTGTATTTCGTTTCTTCTAAGACATACTCAAACACATACACATTGAGAAACAAAAAGTAATAATACTCACACACATTCGAAGTATTAAAGAGATTTACAACTTATTTCCACCAAACGTATTTCGGTAGGCACATCGTCTTTAAAAAATATTTTTCCTTTTTTTTTGTTTTTTATTAGATACAAAAAAAGTAAATTAAAGTAGAGTAAAGCAAAATATAGACAAGAAATCGGACATAATTCTCACCACGGATGTTCTTCGCTTTTCGGATTTGATACTCTTGGTGGGTGTGTGTTTAAAATGATGAATTCTTTCAGGATCGTCTTATTGAAGAAATGATTTATCATTTCTTTGAAATTTACAAACCCACCCACAGTATCTAACCCGAGGATTGAAGAATGTCCATGATGCAAAGTGTTTTCGGTTTTCCTTGTAATATTATTCGAATATTATTATTACTCGGATTACACGCGCACGCGCATGCACGCAATAATACGTTTGCATAAGAATTCCACGCGCGGACGCCTGGTTTTACCACGACAATGTGATAATTGTTATTATTTTAGCTGGTAGGTGTTAATTGAACGCCTCCGTCGATTTGCGTCTCCATTACGACGTGGATGTTTTTCAACACCGCTACACGGACAATCACTGGCCAGTAATGTGCCTGCCGTGTATATATACTCAAGTCAAATGGTAACAATAAAATTACCGACAGAATCAGTAGTTCGAAAAAAGTGAGCCACCGACCCGCGGGTCGAGTAAATATACTATTAGTTCAAATTCACTCTAATCCGTGTGATGAATGTGCCGGTAAAAGAATTTATTATCATTTTTTTTTTTTTTTTTTTTTTTTTGACGAATAAATAAATGTAACTCAAAAACTCATTTCGGTGTGTTTCGTGAAAGAAATTAAGAATTCTTTTTCAGTTTAAAAATCCTCATATAAGTTTTTGGGTGATGAGTATTAGTGGTATAATAATTATAATTTGTATTATATAATTTACTCTCTGCAATACAATAGATCCCCGAAATTTTTTCAGTATACAACTGAACTGGATTATTTTCAAAATTAAAAATTCAGTCAAAAACAATCAAGTGTTTTTAAAAAAATGTATCAAATCTATTTTATAACCTATAAATAATGTATATGTACATATTACGCACACCTATATAAATAATAATCTAAGCCCTAAGGCATGCAGATAGCAGTTTCATAATTTTTTATATTCAGAGAGGAGCAAGAAATTAGTAGCAGTTTGCTTACGTAATACCAACGCGATAGTAATAATAGTTTTTACTGAATACCGTATCACCATTACTCGATTATAGACTATCATTATGCCATAATAAAGTATGTTTGAAATTTAAATTTAATATTTATATTCTAATAACAAGAAAATAATTCTGTATTGCACTATTATTGAATATATATATATTTATAAAATAGAGTAAAAATAAAAACGGTCAAGAGAAATTTCAAAGCCAAGCATGTATTAATTTTAAAAGAAACATAAAATAAATATCTAAGCTTGGAGCTTAGAGTGGTTAGCCTGGGGTGAGCATGATCCCCATGACCCTTCTACTGAATCCGCGACTGTATGATACCATCCCCCCATGATCTTAACGGTAGAAAAAGAACACATGACAGACACTACGAAAAACGGTCAATATTGTAGTGTGTCAATAAAATCTCGTTCAATTTAGGTATATAATATGATGAATAATGGTGATCATTATTCGTTGTCATTGTAAAAAACACGTTTCACAAAAACTAGAGGTTTGCTAGAACTGTTTAACGTCACAAACCAAAGTACTTTTATTCTTTACATCGCGTAAAATATCAACTAAATCCAACAAACCTAACCTAATCGTAAAAAATGATATTGAAACACTAGAGGTGAGTGAACAGTGAAAAATAAATATATAATACTGTACCGATATTAATAGAATAGTGCCATATTTTATTTTAATATGAACATAATAATTATCGTAGTGCATTAAATGCACTTTTAAAAAACAAAAAACATACTCGAGCCGTTCGCACGCTATCTGTAAAAAGTACACGTCAGCCAGTTTATTATTATTCTTATTTTTATATGCCACTTCCAAACGATACATAATTGCATTCTTTGGTATACAATTTTCGAGATGTGTTTGTAGTTGTACACATCGGGGCCAATATAATTGCTTTTTCACTTAATAATGCAGCTGTTGTTTGTTCTACAGACCTCGAAACAATTATAATGGGACTGGAAATAATTGATTTAGATTTGCTCCTATTCATTTGAATGGTGCGGTGCAAACACTAGACTTAATACAATTAAAAACGAAATTAAAAAAAAAGTCCCAGAGGTATATGTATATATGAATGTATGTACGTATACTTTGCACCACGGATATTCTTCACTCCTCGAGTTAGATACTCTTGGTGAGTGTGTAGAATTTTAAAGGAACGATAAATCATTTCTTCTATAATACTATTCTGAACGAAGGAAGTTTAGTAACTTCCTTATATTATATTATATTATTTATATCAGTATATAAAGAACAATAATAGTTATAGTTGTCATTTTCAACACACCCATTACGAGTATCCGACCCTAAAGAGCGAAGAATATCCATGTTACAATGTATGTCTGGCTTTCTTCTCTATACTTTAATTCACTTTTTTTTTACCTAATAAATAATGGGGAAAAAATTTAATAAGGAAAAAAGTGCTAGAAAAATGTTTAAATTTTTTTTTCAAATTATCAAAGTTTTCTTGTGTCAAAATATTTCTTATATTATTGTCTATCTATGTTTAAATTTTTATAAAGTTTTAATCAAAAAATGGTAGTTTTTTTTGTCAAATTTTGGGTATTTTTTCTAAAAAAAAAAACAAAAAAAAAAAAAAAATGAAGAAGTGAGAACTTCAAAAAATGACCTCTCTAAAGCACAAACAAAAGGTAAGTCTGGTTTCATAAAGTTGCTGGTCGAGACTTTTAGATAAGTATTTCTTTACGAAAAAGTGTGTACAGAAAAAAAAAAAGAAAAAAAAAGGAAAATAAACATCTTTGTAAAAACACCAGCTCCTCGACTCGTTCACGGGGAGGAAAACAAATCTAATATTATTATAATAAACAAATTTTCGATTTTCGTACACAAAAGGATTTCGCGCGGACGCGTAATTTTCCGTTCTCTATTCAACCGACAGAAATATTATATGTATTCGATTTTTGACATTAAACACGTGGGGTCACCGCCGGCGGACATAAACGTTTCTGTTTTTTAATCGTATTTGTCGGAGCTCGACGAGCTAGTGCCGCAGCGCTCCGGGGTGAATAAACCCACGGCGGACGGGACAAAACACACGACCATTTCATAATAATAATAATAATAATAATAATAATAATAATAGTACTAGTATTAGTATTAGTAATTTTCTACTCCTGGCGGCAGCAGCAGCAGCAGCAGCAGTGAGATCAAAGCGAGTTGTCGTCTCGATGGTCTTCCGGGACGACGGGCACACGCGAGGCAAACCCGAATGAGTCGAATAATATTTCCATATAAGAAAAAATAAAAATAATATAATAATTCGATTCGGAGAACCGCGCGCGCGCGCGCGCGTGTGTGTGTGTGTGAGAGAAACGTATTACAAAACACACACACACACAAACGCGAATAAAAGACTCGGGACGGTGTGGGAGAGACCTAGTGACGGCGGAGGAGAAGCTGGCCACTGACGGAGCGGACGTATATGCGGAGAGGACGATGATTTTTCGACGGGTTGGAGGGGAGGGTTGAGAAGGGGGCCTAACCGTTTGTCGGCTGCACATCGGACGGGTTTCCGAATATCCGCGTTAATTAATATCGACAATGTGACAAAACACCGGGAGTACCCCGGGCCGGTCTTATTGAGATTCCTTTCACGCCGAAACACACGCACGCACACAAGTGGTTTTTTACGCCTCCCCGCGACGGGACCCGTCCGAAATCTCATCGTTTCGACGACGACGTTGCGAGACTGGTTATTTGAGCGAGCGCGTGCACGCGTCCGTTTCGACCCGACGATGACACGCGGTCATTTAATAATATTATTTTTTTCTATTATAACGTATAACGATGTCGCGGCGTAGGACGACAACGACGGCCGTCGAAGATTATCATATTATTATTATTATTATTATTATTGTGTACAAATAAATTAAATAATTTAACGTTTAACAGGTGACCACCGTCGTCGCGTCTTTGGAACAGAATATGCGCTTTTCGACGCTTCACGTTTTAACTAAACGCATCGCGGAACGATTAACTACGTTATGAATTATTTATTATATAATTAATATAATTAATTACGTTAGATCCCCATCTCCCCACACATAGTCAAATGCACCGTATGAATCTGCGACCCGCTCGTCGGTTCCAATCGATTCCCCAATAAAATTCAAAAAAGCAAATTAAATATTATCCATGTAGGGACTTGCAGGATTGATAAAAATCGTGTTTAGGAAAAAAAGATAATAATGAACACGATTTTCGTGATCAAAGAGTTTTTTTTTAACTGTTTTAAATAACGATTGGATCAAGTTTAAAACAACAAAGACAATAACTAGCCATTCTGTATGAATATTAATAAATGTGCACCTACAAATAAAATAACTAAAATAATTGAGTGTCAAAATTATGAAAAATTATTATTAGTTAAAGTGACTAAATGATAGATATATGAGCACTGTATTAAATTAAAACTATTAAATTTAGTACTCTCTAATTTAGTCTAATAAGTTACTTAGTATATATATCAGAATGTTGATTATACTTAACTGATTAAGTATAGTATGTAAACTTAAGAAACATATATTAAATTACTAAATTTTTGATTCTGGTAAGAAATAATGTTCATAAGAAATAATATTGTTATCAAAATATTGTTCATAAGAAACTGAAACTTTGTGTTTCATAGTTTTATACTTGTCTAAGGTTTCTCCCAAAAAATAAAAACATTTTTAAAGTATCAAATTTGACTATATTGTGTATTAAGTGCGAGCGATATCGTACAATTAATCCGGTAATTAATACTGCGTTAATAAGACGCCACGAGATAATTTCAACGGGGTATTTTTTAAACACGCAATTAGGTACGAAAAAAAAAAAATATATATGAATAACAATTTGAATTGAAACGTCTTATAGTTCCCGTATAATAATAATAATAAACGTAAGTATTGTGTTCGCGCGTACGCATAGGGACAGTGAGGATTTTTATTTTCTTATTAATTCTGTTTTTCACTACATATAATGTCCTCGAGGCGAATAAATATTATATTTAACACCGAGCGTATTTCTCTCATTCCTGTCGTCGCTTTTTTTATTATTATTATTATTATTATTATTATTTTCCTGTATTTACTATATTTTATTATCATTTCTTTCTCTTCCTTTTTTTTTTTTTTTCTTGCACGACATATAATGATGTCTCGTGGCTATTGTGCACCGCCTGCACACAGCGCCCGCGAGTAAGAGTGTGGAACTGTGGAGTTTTAATAAAACTCGAGCTTTGTGAAATTTTCAATAAAAAAAAATATATATATATATAAAATAATACTCAACGCCCGTTTAGCGTTTCCGACTGCTGCAGAAGAAGAAATACGTGACAATAACGACGGCGGTGTTCTACAACAGTGGTTTGAAACGTAGACTAGCATTCCTAAATTAGAATTTTTGACTATATATATATATATATATATATATATAATAATACCTAAGACACTAAATTATTATTTACAAAAATATGTTTATCAAAAATAAAATGTCGCTTATGATTGTTATAAGTATTGCGAACCAAGTAAAATTTCCTGGTAAGCGAATATTTTATGAGAAATTTAAATTATGTCGTTATCATTTCGCATACTTTTTCTTTTAATGTGCATATATGCCTCAGAGACTTTTTTTTGCTTTACATTACTTTGCTTTACTTTACTATATTTTTTTTTCACATTTTCAAAATTTTCTTACGCCAAAATCTCTTATATTATTGTCTGTTTTTGTTTAATTTTCCTTAAAGTTCGGATTAAAAAAATATGATTTCCCAGTCTTTTTTATCAAATTTTGGTTGGTTTTTTTCAAAAAAAAAATTAAGAATTGAAAATTTCCAAGAATGACCTCTTTAAAGTACAAACTAGAAGCAAATCCGGCTTCAAAAAGTTACTAATTGAAACTTTTGAACAATTAGATCTATATGAAAAAGTGTATACAGAAAAAAAAATAAACATCTTTGTAAAAACACTAGCTTCTCCATTTCGTTTAGAATGTAAAATGTATTTATATAAATCATTTAGTTTTAATTTTTAAAAAATTTTCATTTTTTTTTACTCTTTTTTACATTTTTCAAAACGTTCAATAGTTTTTCCGAAATAGCTATTGAACATTTTTCAAAAATTGAATTCCCAAAAACTAATTTTTTTTAATTTTTGGAAAAAAAAAAGTACGAATTCGAAATTACCATTTAAATTAATTAATGATTTTTGTAGAAAAAACTCATCAACGAATATCTGCGGATATATTAATTATTCGTGTAAGTCGGTTAAGGGTTCGGGCGTGGGAAACGCTCGTGATTTAAGGCGACGGACTCGATACGGGCGATACCCGCGAATGGTGGGTGGAGGGGGACCGGAGAGTTGAATTTTACGACCGTCTTTTCTACGCAGTTTCGATTAATAATTAGGAAGCGTCTCCGCGTTCACACGTCGTCGCGGCTCCGTCGACGTTAAATCAGCGCTGTTTGTGTGCGAGGAGACGCGTCATTTCGTCGGCCACTAGACGTCCGCGAGCGAATAAATAATGAAATAACAAAAAAATAAAATAAAATTTTCCACGCGTATAAGGATAATGTTATGCGCGCGCGGCAGACGACGCCGAAATAGCCGAAGTCGTTTCGAGATTGAGATATCGCCGAACGCGAATATAATAATAATATATTTGTATTTTTTTTTTTTTTCACCAACACGTCGGCGCATATTTACGTATATATTATAATATTGTATACAATATGTACGCACGAAAGCGCACGCACACACGTTCGCTCGCTCGAGCCGAACGTATTAAATTTTTAAATGTTAGTGCTGAGTGATGGTGTGTGTGTGTGTGTGTATAAATTTACACCTACCGAAAAGAAGACGAGCGGAAAATAAAATAAATAAATAAAAACGATATTCGTTTCTTATATGCAAATGAGTTAGAATCTCCGGTTAAAACTAACACGACGCGACTGACGCGAAACAAAACGCATAGACCGTAAAATAAAAATTTGACCGACTCGTTGCGGCGGCGAATTGAAAAACCTGTAACCGAATAATAATTATAAGAATAATAATAATATAATATTATTATACTATTATCAAGGCTGGGAAATAACGAGTTACAAAGCGTCAGTTAGAAGTTTAAGTCGAGTTACTTAACAGTCTCTAATTGTTTTTCAAAAATTACTTCCACCTTAACGAGTTACATATTTTGTTTCCACAATATGAAGTAACTTATCAGTTCATTTTTTTTTATATATAATTGTTTATGCGCCAACTCGAGTCTCGGCATTTTATAACTTCTTAGTCATTATATGAATTTTGTACTTTTTCTACTCGGTTTTGGAATTCTATAGAATTCCAGATCAAACACTTAGGCAGTTATATAATATTATGTACTTTAATCAAAAATTTAAATTGTGTTTTGAAAAAAATTGGAAGTATCAAAAAAAAAAAAAAGAAGAACAAGAATTAACTTATTGCTAACTCAGTTAAGTTACTTTTTTTTTCTAGTAAACTTGCATCTTAAATAGTTAAAAAAATATGGGAAACTTTTAGCTTTAAACTTAAATTACATTTACTTTATTTAATGAATTGAAAAAAAAAAAGTAACTTGCGCAGTCTCGATTATTATAATTATTATTATTTTTACGTTAGAGTGACGGGGGAAAAAAGTAATCCGAAAACCCGAATACACTTTTTTTTTTTTTTTGGGGGGGGGGCAACCGTGTGTGACGCGCGTATACGTGTTATATTTTACAGGTACATACGATTCTCCATTGCAGTCGTACCGAACACAATATTATAATTATTATTATTCTTATAGCCTATACAGAGACTCGTGTTCGATCTCGCGTGTATACATTTTAATAGTGTAAATAAATTAATCCCAAAATCACCTGCCAAACGAGCGAACACGATCAATTATTTTAAATACGAAATTATTTACTCGTAAAACTGGTACCGCCACGGCGGCGGCGGTGGACCGGTGAACGCGAGTCTACTCGAGATTTAATCTCGACGACAAAAGTCATTTGAATATAATTTAAAACGATCATACGGGCAAATGACAATTTTATCGCCTAACACGAATAGTATATTATTATGGAACATCGACCGATATCGCGTTACCACAGTTTCCTCCGTCCACGCCTAAATTCCAAAATATAACCGATATTTATTGTAACCCATCGTCTGGTAAACGGGGAGCGTCATATATACCCCTGTTGGGTCTTACGAAATCGCAATTCGGGGACGTGAAAAACTCTTCAATCTCATTTAAAGCGATTTTCAATTAAAAGTAACCAAGTAACCAAGAATTAGCAAGAGAAATATTTTCTCCAGTCCTCCGAAGAACATGATAATATTATATTACCACTTTTGGATGTACAAATTTCTGCTGCTTTGATTTCCCCCTTATAATCTAATTATATAATTATTGTTTTTGAAACAATTATTGCATATCTTCGATTTTGTTTATATCATATTGTCTGGTATTTCATTGCATTTGTTTTTTTATTTTATATGTGTATATATATATATATATATATATAACCAAACTGTGCAAGTTATTAATATAATCAGGAACGGATTTAAGGCACAAAGAACAATATGCGGCCGCATAGAGAAGAGAAATTTGGAAGACAAAAAATATTATTTAATTTATTTTGTTCATATTAAGTAAAAATGAATAGATTTAAAATTTATTTTACGATTTCAAAATTTTTAGTTTTATATTTCGATTTCGTTTACATTTTATTCTGTATATATTCATTATTCATACTAATCAAATCTAACAATTTAAAAATTGTATTTTTCATGTCTTATAAAAAAATAATTAAATATACGGATTTTAGATGTACGTTATCTAAAAGCGTATACGAAAAAATAACTAAATGATATTAAGAAAATTAAGGATAGGTCAGCAAATTGTTAAACCCACCACTGAATATAATATAATATGTAAGTTTATAGTAAAATCAATGGCGAAATTTGACAAAATTCGACAATATGACAGCGCCTAGTACGTGATTATAGTATACCACATTCATTGATTTTTCACTAGTGAATCTCAAAGTTTAGACAGTACATCCCCCCCCCCCCGTATAACGACTATATAAATTTTAATAAAAAACGTTTTAATTTTTAATCAACCGTCCGACCGATTATAAATGCTAGGCAATTAAACGTTAGAGGAACGGACTAAAGAAAATACGCCTGAAAAATCCTTTTTGTGATTCTTAATGCAAATGAGTCATTAAGAAGTTAAGTAGATTAGGTGAAATAAGAATAAATTACTTGCAACAATATTTTATGTAAACCTTTAAAAAAAAACTCGTTTCTCGTGTTATATTTTGATTAAACAATAATAACGTTAAAACGTACCGCGAAATCTTCATTATGTCGTAATAAAATGTAAAATTCAACCCACCGAGAACAGTAAATTAAAATTATTATCAAACAAAAAGTGTTCACCCGTATTTCTAAAATCAACAAACCTTCGGAGAATCACATTTTCACTTTTTGTGTTCTTAGAACTTACAAAGTTGTGTTCGAAATTAAAATTCTCAGATAAAACTCTATAGGTACTAAATCGTTATAAAATATTTTCGAGTCAATAACTTTTTTCTTTTTTTTAACTCTAATAGTTTTCAACAGAAAATTTAATAACTTAAATATTATAACATAATAGAACAGACTGATTTTTTACTAATTAATTGTCTCTCGTCGCTTCGATCGCTTCGAAATAATTAGCTCGTGAAGTGCTCGGATCAGGGTAGCATTTAGGAGGGATTACACTGGGATTAACACGTAAGTATACATAATATCATTCTGAGTATATAAAAAATTGAGTGGGAGTAAAAACAATATGTGTAAGTGCAATGTATACACACTGACTAAATAATTATTGTAGTACCTAATAATTAGTCATCACTGGCATCATTCACCTAAAATGATTGCCTGTGAACCGCCGCCGAGTCATTAAACAAAGAAACAATAGCTGAAAATCACATCGAGTGTATTCGTTATTAGGGTTACCATGTTGTGTATTCTAATTATGTAATATTACCATCGCTGTTATTTATTTTGACGTTTGACTAAAATGAAAACGCGGCTATAGCATAATGAAATTACCGATTAAATAGATATCAACGTGTTAAAATTTAAAATTTGAGATGGAAAATGTCTCAGTGATACAGGGATCCCAGTTTTATTTATTAAACATTTTAAGTCATACTTCTAATTTACATGGAGATTAATTAAATGGGAGTGGTGATGGCTAGCTCAGTGCCTCAAAATCAAAATTAATCTCAAAATTCAAAAGTTATATGATTCGACCACATAAAAGTTTATTACTGTTTTAAATAAGTACCAACTAGTACCAAGTTTTTTGTATTTGAAAAAATTTTGAAACTAGTTACTAGTTAGTTATTGAGACTTCGGTTTGTAATAAAAATTTTAATAAAGGTGATGTAAAAGTTTTTAAATAAATTCTCAACAAACATTTGGTAAGTAAACTGTATTTAATCTCAATGAAATATATTTTTTTCTAATACAAATATACAATAAAATAAATAACTGAACTTTAAATAGCAATAAAATTAGAATACAAATTAAGGCGATAATATCACACTGACAATCAGCCGCACGAAATTTTACAAAAAATCAAATTATAGTCAGAATGCCAGATAACTATTAATTTTGTACCATTATAATAATATAATCATTTGATTCAGATATTATCATTATTTACCAATCATTTTTTTAAAACAAATAATTAATTTTTGAAATAATTTTAAAACAAGGTAAATATGAGACAGATCATTGATTTATACTTAATCATTGTCTGCATTTAAAACGTAATATATCAAATTTTATTAAAAAAAAAATAAAATGAGTTGTATATTTTAATGCATATTTTGGTTATTTTAAGTGCATATTTCCAACAATTTGTATGCAATAAGTCCGAAACCGTAGTTATTATTATAGTGACCCATCCTTAATAATTTATGCGGTGATTTTAATTAGCCAACACGGTAAATAACGATTTTGATATGATGTCACCGAGTATCCGTCGTATCCGTCGAGTTGAAATAACACAATCTCAGTTATTTACCGATCACTGTACATATTACATGCGCATCAATCGAAATAACAATCATAATAAACCATACGCGGTCCTGTAAACATCATATTCTGTTTCGCTGATAAATTTCAATGTGAATAAATTAATCATCAATATTTACCCGGAGAAAATGATTAATCTCCAAATGTTGAATATTAATGAATTCCGAACGAGATTAAAAATGTCAAAACGTGAAATCATTTCTTTTTATACACACACACAAAAAAAAAAATTAATTTTGTCATCATTTTGATAGTCTCATATTTCTACAAAAAAGAAATGATATTTTCAATATTAAAAGACGCCGAACCGTCAAGTAGCGTTTGTTGTGGTTTTCGTTATTACACACCATTTCATTTTTGTTTCATAACGGGTACCCGGAGATACCATAGAAATGTAAAAATATGTCCCTAAAAATATTGAATAAATATTTTAAATTCTGAGGGAAACAAAGAACATAGCGATTTTATAATAATGTTAAAAAAAAAAAAAAAATTAAAAAACTTATTGTCCATAAACTGAAAATAATTTTATTGGAGAAATGATTTATCGTTTCATTAAAATTTAACACACCCACCAAAACCCACCTGAAGAGTGAAAAATACCCATGGTTAGAAGTATGTCCAATTTTTTTTATTCATAAAGAGATTTCTCTTTGAAACATTTTATTTTTTTACTGATACTGATATTATTTTTATTTTTTTACTGATACTGATATTAAATCACGTTCACATATCAATTTAACATCTTACTTGTGACGTATTAATTAGAAGAAAAAAAAAAAGCTACTATATTTTTCAATTTTCACTGAAAAGTCATGCGTTTATGCTATAATATATTTAATTATAGTTAAATAATTAAACAGTCAATCCTAATAAAAGAGAATTAGGCGTATTATTGATGGTGACATTAAATTATACAGTAAAAAAATTCAATAGAGCACCAAAATTGCTATTTTACAATTTTAAGAATTGGGTAACATTTAATAAATATTCTGTTACACACACACACACACACACACACACACACACACAAAGTGGGTTTAGTATTTGATAGAGATGTTAAATTTCAGAAATTTTATTTTTGAGAAATTTCTTAGAGGAAACTTCCAGAAATTGTTGAAATGTGTGTAAAATAATACTCAATATAACATAGTTATTCATATAAATATTATTTGTATATTTTTGTTAACAAATCGTACGATTAATAAAAAAGCTTATTATTTTACAATTTACATATTATATTTATACAAAATAACTATATACTTATATACTCTTATTCTCATATGTGTTATCAAAACAACATTTACTTAAACAAAAACTATTATTCAAATGGTTTTATTAAAAAATTGCTCTGTGAATGTTCCAAAGAGCAGAAATTTCCCACCTACACCACTAGTATTTGATCTTGTAATACGGTTTTCGATAATGAATTGCACGCGTGTCTTGACCGACAGCAGTAAAACACTGACCCTAAACGTGCACAAACGCCGAGAAAAACTGAAACGACTTAATGTGATAATCAGTCTCCAGAAAACTCTTTACCGAGTAGCGTGAATTTACGACCCCGGCCGGCGGCGGCCGGTAATTGAATTTCTTTTGCCGTCGTCGAGCGTGTAGCCCCGCCATTCCACCATTTGCATAGATAAGAAACGTAATGATATGCAAACACAAACCGAGCAAATTTTCCGCTACCAATACCTGGAAAAAAATCAATTTATTACAAGTCGTTTGTTGGACGTAAACTGTATAATATATACGTCATAATAATTTCAAAGTTAAAATCTGTATATAAATAATAATAACCCATTACGTTAATTATGCAAATATGTATTTAAAATGTGAACAATGTTTTCACGTAGGTATTTATATGTAAAATATAAATACACTTATACACCTGTTGGATACCGCGTGCGATTTTCTGACTAGAGGAACGTTATTTGTGTTTATGAAGAAAATATATCCATAATAATTTTAAAGTAGAGTTTTCCGAATAACTTCCTATACATTTTTCGTTTGATCGAATTGAAATACTCAACTCCACCGGTATAAAGATAATAAATAACTTAAAAATATTATACAACATCACACCATCAAAACAATGGGATATGAATAAATTACCCGACAAATCTGTTTTTACCTGTTGACTGTCATTAGTAAGTACGTTATTGTGCTCGAGATTTGTTGTTATTATTATTAATTTATTATTATTGTTATTGGGGGCCATAACAATTGAGTTTTACCCATGAAATTTCCTGAAAAAGCACATTTTTTTAGAAAATACCCCACTAATCGGTGGTATTAAAGGAGTGCACAAAATACCGTTAAAACAAACATATTTCAGTAGGTTAAAAAAGTAAAAATTGATCCTTTAAAATAGTAGCTTAAATAAATATAGAAACAATATAAGTTTAAATACTTATTGGATTCTATATTGATTTTTTTATTTCATATGTTACTTTTCAGAGACTATATTTTTATTTTGATATTTATTTTTTATTTTTACGGAAACACGTTTTCTTAAAGGAAAACTTAATCAAAAAAAATATCATACGGTAAGATTTTAGATCATAAATCGTATCCCAACAGTACATTAAAAAGATAATTTTTCAAAATTCCCCAATACTTTTTCAAAAAAATAAAGGACAGCGGTAAACTAAGCCGTAAACGAGATTTTTATAAAACCTTTTTTGGTCATTTCACCATAATAAATCCAAAATTAATTGGACTAAAAACATTTTCAAAAATAGTATAACAGACGTACAGACAAAATTTTTAAATAATCATACTTAAATTCATTTTCTTAACGACAGCTGTATTTTAAAATCGAAACGTGCAAAATTTTTTGAAATTTTCTTTTTCTGCTTACTAAAACAAATGTTTTCTGTTGTCAGCTCTCCTGTTTTATGTAAAGTTTGTATGTAATACACAAGAACGAAAAAGCAAACACTACGCGAGAACACTGAGAGAAAAGTATTCGGTATTCATAAGCCAAACGGGAAACGGCCATTACTAGTGTGTAAAATATTAATTTAGTACCCATTCGTATAGCATGCCAGTGAAAGCATTAAAAAAAAAAAACCCCACGGCAGTCAACAGGTTGACATATTTTTAAATACGCCTAACAGTTTAACTAATTTAATATTACAGTCGTGATTTGATAACAATCTAAAACGTATTTAAAACAAGTTCGACCAATCCGACCATAGTAATATATAAACGTAATAAAGCATGTCTACAATTATTCGAAACGACAGTGATTTTAACATCATCCCAAGCTTCTTATAAAGAATCGAATGACTGCCCACCGAGGTATAGCAGCGTATACATTGATAAAATTTAAAATATAATATATTATATTATATGAATTAATAAATAATAAAGGTGTTATTGTTAGAGTCGTCTCCAAGACTAAAGTCAAAGGTATGTTAATACCTTTGGGTAATACCCAAGGGAATGTTTTTCCTTGTTACATTATTCGGAAGTCATTAATTTTAATAATTAGAATACGGTTAATTGTTTACAACAACAATTCGATTAAAAG
The DNA here is from genome assembly GCA_025469315.1 of Stegophylla sp. TES_Ste_2020. NCBI lineage: Eukaryota > Metazoa > Arthropoda > Insecta > Hemiptera > Aphididae > Stegophylla > Stegophylla sp. TES_Ste_2020. Next base: position 708 of record JAIPRM010006371.1, on the reverse strand, counting down.
TCGATCGGATTCAACGGAATTTCACGGGTTAAATTCTTTGTGGTAGTGATGTTGTGATATAGTGGTAGATACCACGAACGCGGTACACGGGTGCATTAAAAGACCAGTCAGAGTAATAACAAAGCCTCTAGAGCCCCAACGCCGAACAATTTATCGACGTTCCAATTGGTTAGGTTTGAATTTCGATTTGACTTTCAAAACGCGTGCGCAACGACTCTAATAGCACAATAGTCGCTTGAGAAATTCAAAAAATTACCTCTCTAAGGTACCAACTAGAGGCAAATCTGGTTTCAAAAAGTTACTGATCGAAACTTTTGAACAAGTAGATCCGTACGAAAAAGTGCATAAAGAAAAAAAAATAAACATCATTGTAAAAACACTTGCTTCTTCACTCTGTTCTGAATCTAAAAAAAAAAATAAAAGTAGTCATCAATCATATCCGCCCTCCCCGCACTCACGAAAACCTCTTTTTTTAGAATCTGAGTGAAGTGAAGAAGTTAGTGTTTTTACAATGATGTTTATTTATTTATTTATTTTTTTCTGTGTACAACTTTTTGTATAGAAATACTTATCCAAAAGTTTCGATCAATAACATTTTGAAACCCTATTCGCCTCTAGATTGTACTTTAGAGAGGTCATTTTTTGAATTTCTCAATTCTTCAATGTTTTTTTTTTGGAAAAAACTACCCAAAATTTGACAAAAACGAC
>JAIPRM010006370.1:0-18819 GCA_025469315.1 Stegophylla sp. TES_Ste_2020 | reverse complement strand
TACATTCAATAATTTCCATATCACATTAATCTATTAATATCGTCATTGTCAGTCGAGTTATTTATTTTTATACATTTATAATAAACAAATCGTCGGGGTGATTGACGCGCACCGCGCGCATACAAAATACACCGCTACTTGTTTGGGATACACCTACTGATAAGCGCCGCCGCCGCCGTGCCAATTTATCTGGCAATGACTGTAAACTAGTTCAGAATCGTCTTATTGAAGAAATGATTTATCGTTTCTTTAAAATTCAATACACCCGTCAAAGAATCCCACCCGTCGTGCGAAGAACACCCATCGTGCGAAGTATGTCCCGTTTTTTTTTTTCTTATATTATTAACTTCCTTCGTTCAGAATCGTTTTACTGAAGAAATGATTTATCGTTTCTTTAAAATTTAATACGCCTGTCAAGAGAATACCACCCGTCGTGCGAAGTATGTCCGGCTTTTTTTTGTATGTCCTCCCCTAATAAATTTTCTGCGGATGTTCATGGTCTAACGTGACCGAATTGTTATAAAATTTCAATGATTATCATTAGGTACCTATATTTTATACGAAGTGGTTTACTTTTAAAATTTTCGTTTTCATTTTTCGCCCATATATTAAAAAATGACGGAAATATTAAAAAAGTTTCTACAACCAATGTCCAAACTTATCATCTTCAGCCGTGTTTATGATAATATGATAGTAATTAATGATAGTTTGCACTCCCTTATTTAAAATTATTTTTTGCCTGAAAAAAAAAAAAATAAAAAAGGCTCTCGTAAAACCGAAATGTATTATTTACGATTTCTCAACGCGCCAAGTTGTTGTATAATAAATGTTTATAAGTAATTATTGATTTTGCTTTCACTTTTTCATCTAACAAACTCTAAACGTAAACGGGAGACTGTAGCGTGTCCTCCGAAACGCGTTCGGGGAAGAAAAATAATTGAAAATACGCTCGTTCTGTTCTAATTATGGCGTAAAATTAATTTCGAATATTCGGGAAAAACTGTATATAATAATTAATATTAATAGTCATAGTTCAAGACTCAGATCATTCGCATATTTCTTTATAGCATATGAAACAATAACAAAGTACAGAATAAGCTAAAAAAAATTTTTATTACCAAAAGGAATTCAGTATTAAAAGTTATTAGTACGCATTTTCGCATTTTTTACGGGGTTTTTAATTTTTTTCAACTATTTTTCTCATTAATTATTTTTCACTCGAACCCTTATTCATCCGTAAACAAATTTATTACACCAAAATGTTCGGTATGTAATTCTCCACTTAAGTACCAGTTTTCATAAATATCAACTGAACCATGTTTTTTTAATAAAACATAAAATTTAAATGTTTAAAGGTTACCTAATACTCTGTAATAAAATAAAAAGCCTATTATACTTATATAGGTACATAAAAATAAAGTAAAATAAATAATTAATAAATACACTAAAATACACTATATACACTTATTTAAATATTTATTATATTTTAATGTACCTATTAGTTATTACACTCTACTTTTTAAGAGAATATAAGAATATATAATAAGATATTTTCTTAAACTGATGATCATTTTTTAAATCAATACCGGTCGTTAATAACAAAAAAAAAAAATATATATAATATTCCAAGCTAAGTTTATTTTATTTCTATATTTAATATTTTAAATAAAATATAGTGTAATAACTATAAATTTATTACTATTTATTATTCATTTATTTTATTTTGTTTTTATGTACCTTAAATAATATGTTTTTTATTTCATATTATTTTATAATATGCGTTCAAGTGTATAATTTTATGTAAAACTAACTAATTTCATCATAATGTTAACTTCAAAGATTGTAAAAATAAAAAATTGACATATGATTTTCGAGATTTTTTAGGTTAATTAGATAAATATGTGAGTGAAATCATGTTAAATATTTTAGTATACGTATCGAAAATTCAAAATTTTATGAAATAAAAACTTACAAAAACAATACATTTCCAATATTTTCAAATTATATTAGCTATACTTAGCTCAAAATTGGTTAGGTATTTTTGAAATTTTTATGAAGTAAGCATGTAACTATTTTTAGTGATGGGTGAAATTTTAAAGTTTCTAGCTCTATTATGTTTAAAGTTATGATAAAAAAAAAAAAAAAAATATTTTATAAAAATTTCTGTTATGTGGCAGTTTATTTTAAATTTTCTGGTAGTTTTAACTTACGCTTAGAGAAAGTATTGAAAATTTTGAATAAAATTTTTTATTGTACCATCTTGGCGTGATTTCCGATCTAACAAGTTACTGATTTGAAACTTTTGAACAAGTATTTTTATACAAAAAAGTATTCACACAAGGAGAATAAAAAAAATAAATTTCATTGTAAAATCATATGCTTATTCGTTCCATTCAGAATCTAAAATTCAAGTAGGTACTTATTCGAGTATCTAATAATCGCCTTTGTTGTGCAAAATTCGTATTTCAATGTTTATATTCAAATTCAAATAATTCAAAATAAAAATAAAAAAATTATTCAATTTATTTAAGGAATATGTGAAAAGTAAAAGTAAAAACTCGAATTTTAATTGAATTTACTGTTCTACATTGTTCTATACGTATGTTGTATACGCAGAGAGTAAAATTCTTGACGAAACGGCCAAAAACTCTAAAACTCGCCTAAAAAGCGTTTACAATGGTTTCAATTACTCCAAGATTGTCGGACAGATTAGCAGGGAAATTGTTATTAAGTGTGTAGCCCCTTGCTTCAAGTGACCACTACTAACCGCGTCAATTCGAGTACTGCATGAAGAGACGATAATAATTATAGTTTCCGTGGGTGCTAACCCCAAGATCTCTTTATCTCGAACAAGTGACCACGTCGATTCAAGTACTGCAATATTCGAGGTGAAGTACTTATCTACCTAATGTGCTGTGATGAAACCAAAGTGACCACGTCGATTCAATTCTAGTACTGCAGAAAACTTCAACACAAAACCGTTTAAAAAACACTTTATTTCTATCTCTTACGTCTCTACATTTTCAGCGTTACAAATAATGTTGAAAATGTAGTATTGAAACCCATAATTGTATAACGCAAAACTAACAGAAAATGTAAAAATTGGCTAACCGCCTTCAACAACGTAAAATAAATTTGTTACCTGAATAATTGTACCACTGAACAAAGCTACCATTAAAATAAGGAAATAAGCGACTACCAAAGTAATTCCTACATCAAGAACTGACGAACCCGATGTCTTTTCGAATAGATGACTACTCCGATCAGTGATTGAAGATTCCCTCTTTTAGCATTTTACATCAATAAATATCATAATAAAGCTAGCTTAAAGCATTGTTGGCAGCCACGACTTCATTTCTTAGTGTAAACATTATTTTTTTTCTGCCTCGGTTTATTTACTTCATCGACACTTAAATATTAATTTTCCTACAGGTGGCTCAAATTACTTACTTACGGGCATTACATACGCATATATACACACATACAAACATATATATGTGTATATATATATATATATATTCACTATATTACGACACGTGATAAATCAAATGCCATAATATTCTTATACAATCATACAGCTCATGTAAAATATTTTTAACCTAGAATATTATTTATAAAATATAAATGTTATGTAAACACAACCTGTATAAAATGAAAAATTCTCGTGTTAGAAATATTGTTTAAAAATTTGATAAAAAAACAACACTGCCAAATGAAAAAAAAAAAAATATATATATATATAAAAATGATCTGACTGTTAAAATCGTCTAAGAAAGCAAAAACAAAGATTAATATCTGTTGTTACATGAATCAACATTTTCTATGAAAAATCGTAGTTTCATAATGGTTTGCGAAAATTGCACTTTCCTAAGAATTCACAGCCGCCTAGAAATGACAGCTTAAATTATTTAACAGGCGTTAACAGAGACTCGTAACACGAGGCCGTAAATGTAAAATTTATTGAAACATAAAACGACTTCGTACAACAAATGCAGACGGAAATAGATGATAAAAATAAATCGCCATTACGAATTTCGTGACAACGCGACTTCGTTTTTTGTCGCGTCGTTGACCGGAAATTCTTCGAATCCAATCGAATAATCGATACACGTGGTGTGTGTGTGTGTGTGTGTGTGTGTGTATGAAATAATTAGTTATATGTATGGTGTTTCAACAGTCATGCATGGATATTTTTGAACCCTAAGCAGGCCAATCAACTCTACGCATATATTCTATTCGTCTGTCTCTGAAGCTCGGCCGGTGGGATAAAATGCTAAAACGTGCACATACTCGTTTTTTTTTTGTTTTTTTTTCACTCGCCGATACCTGCAAAACATACATGACGTGTACAACGTAAACAGACCCCTTCGAATGCCCCAGTGGCGACGACGACCGGCACATTGTACACGATGATAGATTGTGTCATTTCGCATATCGGAATTCAGCGAAGCTTATCCTCTGTGTGTGTGTGTGTGTGTGTGTGTATGCATTTCCTCGCAGATTGGTAGTGTAGCAAGTTTGACGCAAGGTTTTCGGTGGAGAGGGGGAAAAAAACGGAAAAAATAAGAATTAAAATTTTTGTATCGTATTTCCCGCTCAAAAATGTCGAGCCTGTGGCTATTTTTATTAAACGGCTATCGTGTTTCACCCCAAATCTCTCCTCCGCCGCCGCAGGAAGACGACGAATCCGAACGGGGGATTCTTTTTATTTAATTGTTTTAGATTCTGAATGAAGTGAAGAAGCTAGTGTTTTTACAATGATGTTTATTTTTTTATTTTTTTTCTGTGTACAACTTTTCGTATAGTAATACTTGTCCAAAAGTTTCGATCAATAACTTTTTGAAACCCGATTCGCCTCTAGATTGTACTTTAAAAAGGTTATTTTTTGAATTTCTCAATTCTTCAATGTTTTTTTTTTGAAAAAAACTACCCAAAATTTGGCAAAAACGATTCGAAAACCATAATTTTTTGATCAGAATTATATAAAAATTTAAACATAGATAGAAAATCCTATAAAAAAGATTTTGGCGTAAGAAAATTTTGAAAATGTGAAAAAAAATTTTGGACATTTTTCGAACATTTTTTTTTTTCTTATATTATTAACTTCCTTCGTTCAGAATCGTTTTACTGAAGAAATGATTTATTGTTTCTTTAAAATTTAATACGCCCGTCAAGAGAATACCACCCGTCGTGCGAAGTACACCCATCGTGCGAAGTATGTCCGGGTTTTTTTTTTTTCCAATTGCGATTCCCAACAGTCAATACGTTTCACAGCTACGATTAGATAACATTAATTAGCTATTAGTATCCGTTATAAGTGCATCCTCAAAGCGGATCTAATAGGTAATCAATTAAAATAAGACGAAATACTCAGAAATGACTAGGGATGAAGGTACTTGTTAACTCAACTGTGCGACATCGGCGAACGCAAACGAAACAGATCCAACGAACTTGTTGGCAGCTTGTTGAACATTGTTAAATAACTTTCAAAATTTGTTAGACGTTATTTCCGAAGTTATTGAAATTTCAAATTGCCAAGTTCACACTGGCAAAACTAAAAGTTTGCTGGAACTATTTACGGTCGTATTTAATCTATTCTACTCGCTTTGCTTGATAATTTTCAAATTATGTTGAACATTATTTACGCCAATATTCAAACTCAGCTTAGTTCACACTAGTACCGAAAAAAATTGCCAAAACATAATTTGCGAACTTATTTTATTTTACTCAATTTGTCGGACATTATTAATTCAAACTAAAATATGTATACACAAGCAGCGAAAAAGATCGTTGGATCATCTTTTGTTGTATATAGTTTATAAAATCTTACAATATTATTATTTTAAAATTATTTTCGGCCCCTTTTAAATTTTATATTTTGTATTGATGCCGGTGTGGACTTGGCAATGCAAAAGTTTATTGGAATATTTTTTATCATCCTGCTCAATTTGTTGGACATCGTCAGATGACTTTTGAAATTTTTTAAACATTATATTTTATCTATATTTAAACATTGCATTTTTTATTGCAAAGTTCACAGCTAACCGGTGATTTTTCTCCCTTGGTTAAATTATTGACTATGAATTTAAAACTCGATTAACCACGAAAAAAATTACCAACAAATCAAGTAGAAAGATTAAGATGCCGAAAAAAATTTGTTTTCCTAGTAGCCAGTGTGAACTTAGTAGTGCAAAATTTAAAATTTCGATAATTTTCGAAATAATCTCCAACGAATTTTCATAGTCATCCAACAATGTCCAACAAACTATCCACAAATTTGTTTGATGTTTTAAATTTGTATTCGTTCACATAGATATGATCAAGGATTTTGTTTGCTTCGAAGGGCTTACTCTTTCGAACAGGTAGGCGGTTTTAAGTACTTGGGAGTTAACGCAAACGAATAAAACAATATGAACTCTGAGATTAGTTATGAGACTAACAAATGCAGCAAACAGTTGGTAGTTCATCCCACATGAAAAGTTTTCTTCCAAGTTACTGTACAGACATACAAAGAGCGCCTATACTGAACGTACAAGAAACTCATAATATATTAATGTACGCTTGTAATACACGGTTTAATACCTTAGTTTTATTGGCAGATTGATGTGAAAAGTGAGGGTAATTTGAGGCCAAAATAACGAAAGATTTTCAAAACAATTGAATATAACGCTTAATTTAATTTTAAACCACATAACCAAAATTCATTTTCCCGGTGCAATTGGCAGGGGTAAACAGGAATGAGTTTAAAAGCATTGAACGCCCATATGGGCCTCGCGTGTACACGAATCTAAAAAGATTAAATTTTATACATAAATAATACTGGTAACAGGAACGAGGAATTTAAAAATTTAATCCCCATCCCTACCAATTGTAAAAGGGAAAAAAGGGTAGTTAAATAAAATAAAAAGTTGTGCCATATTATTAAAAAAAAAAAAAAAAAATATTTTACTGAATAATAATATCAAAAAAAAAAAAAAAAACCTTTAAGTACCACAATACGTATATCTCATAAAAATTCAACATAAATGTATTGAATACGAATAAAATGTATTGTTCAATTCAATGGACCGATGTTTTGTATAGAAGTGCGTTGTGTATACGACTGAAAAAAAAACATAAACAAATGAGTAAGCTCAGATTGAAGGGGTACATGGGAAAACGGAGGGTAGGTAAATTTTTATCGAGGACTTCCGGTTTTTACACAGATTTATTCTATAGCATCAAAAATTTAAGATATCTAATTATTTCGAATATTATAACTTATAAGAAACCAAAATGAATAAACTTACGAATTTTACTAAAATAAAGTGACAAATTCCAATAATTATAGTTCCATAAAAATTTAATATAATCAGTTTAAATAGTTAGTGTAGTCAGTCTTTGGAAGAATTTATTAGGAAATATATTTGAATTAAAATGTTTTTCCCAATAGCTTTTAAAATATATTTAATTATTTTGATTAAAGGCCGAAAAAGCTTTTCCTTAACATAAGAAAAACCAAAATATGTACAGAGCAAAAAAGCAGTAAAATAAAATTATGTGACACAAATTACCCGTATTAATGGTGGATGGGTTAAAAGTATTCAAATAAAAAAGCGAGAAATATGTTATAAATTATTATATTATTTTTGGATACCTATTAAAATAATAGAGAAAAAATAATCTTATAACCTTTGTATGGCATTGGCATAATAATATGATGATATTGGAAAAGTAATTTTGGAAAAGCAATGCAATTATAAATTAAGAAATAAAAAGCCGGACATACTTTACACCATAGGTCTTCTGGTGGGACTCAGTGGATGTGTTGAATTTCAAACAAACGATAAATATTTTATTACTAATAACGATTCTGAAGCCTGAGCCTTAGTTACGGTGGTTGCAAAAGTTAAAACTAAATATAGTTAAAAAAATAAACATTTATTGACTATTGTATTACCATGATTGGTATATTTGATGAATGCTGTTAATGTAAAAATTCATTGTCAATATAAAAATAAATCAATTGGTTGTTATCGGATTATTTATAGCAATTATAAATAAACAATAAAAGTGAAATAAAATAACGTGAAAACACATTTCATTTTGTTTCAACCGTTTGAAAAGATGTAAATTTCGATAAAGACCTCTTTAAAGCACCATCTGCATCCAAATTTTTAATCAAAAAATTACTTACCGAAATATTTTTATGAGTATTTCTATATATATAAAAGTGTTCACAGAAGGGGGGAAGGGAAATCAACATCATTTGTAAAATCGTAAGTTTCTTCGCTTTACTTGGATTCTAAAATCGTTATAATAATTCTTAAAGTATTTTATTTCATCGGTATATAAACACAAGAGATACAGATTATTATTATTATTATTATTATTACTATTGTTATTTTATGCGATTCGAGAAACGTCTTGAACCGTAAAACCTTGATTATAAGAAGTGATTCGCGTGATATCTGGTGTTAAATTTAAAGCCGCCGTTGATTGGTCGTAAACACTGTTATCGGAGTTCATAAATCGAAAATCATATAATAATAATAATAATAACCATGAAAAATTCAACCTATCCCCTAGGTTTTTCTGAATTATTTATTAGAACACGCTGTACACAAACCAAACAAAAACGTGAAATGTAAGCATGAGTAAGTAATGCGAGTATTTATAATATTGGTTAGGGCTGTACGTATATTTAAAAATGTGCTTAAAATGCCAAAAAAATGTAATTAAAAATAGTTTTAAATGCACAGAAAATTATAATATAAAAAATTTAAAAAAATTTAATCTTATTGTCCGTTAAAAAAAAAAAAAAAATGTATTTTAATAAATAATATTATACGATCTGTATCAGAAAAAAAAGTGTTCATTGACGTATTTCTGTAATGTTGACAAGAAAACCTAACCTATGTTAATAATAGGAAGTGAGCTTAAGCCCCTTAGCCCTCACTCTGAGCCCACCACTGAAAGCGTCCGATTATATATCTTTATCATATTTATTGTTCGTACATAATACAAAACGTTTAAAACAAAATATTCAAAAGTAAATTTCATTACTATTATCGATTATAATATTATACAATAATAATAATAATAATAATAATAGCTAGAGCTAGGGACTTATAAGAGTCAGTACGTTTTTTAAAAATCATTCTAAACATAGCTAAGTAATATAGGAATGCGTTTCATAACACCAGGACAGTTGTATGCAGTTCTGTTTAATTTGCATATTTTGCTCTTTTTTCGATACAAGTGCATATTTCAGTTATATTTGAATTTTAAGTCCATATTTCACATATTTTTCAATATTTAATTTGAATTTTCTTGGTACTGGAAAATTTTTTACTGAATACCTGAAGAGATTGAATATTATTCTATATATTTATTTGTTTAAATATAAGCTTAAAAAGAATAAAGATTAAAAAAAAAAAAAAAAAAATCATAAATAATAGAAGAAGAATTAATAATACATATTAAAATATATTATAAAATACAATTTTTAAATATTTTGAGTGTTTACAGTAAAATTTATGTTTTATAAGAGATTATTTTAGAATTTTCGCATATTTTTAGAGCATATTTCGTAATTTTCATAGCATATTTTAAGTTTTTTTAGAGCTACAAGTCCCTAGCCCTACACATTACACACTGCAACAGCTCTCTCGTGCCTATATTATTATTTACAAAACGTACTGGAACGATGATATTATTATCATATCATTCTACACTACATGCATAGAAATATGGATAGGACATAAATGTCTTATCAGCTGTCATCAAATGTTACAAAATCGAGGCCGTTTCTTGACAATGTTATAGGTGGATACCAGTGCTGAATGTACCGCTAAGAAACAAAACGTTTTAATAAAATTACATTTTTATTGTTTAAATCATTTTATTTTTATATATTAATTGAAAAATAAATAAATTAACAAGTGTTGGTAATACGTGTTTAATAAGAGTAATATTTTGCTGATTTAAATAAAATAATATTCAAACGCAAAACAAACGGCCTCAATTTCTTATCAGTTCAGGACCGCAAAATATAGTGATCTCAATATTGGATATGTCCCGTTCATGTTTATATTATCTATGACTGCAACAGCACTCTCTTGCCTATATTATTATTTTTATTTATAAAACGTACTGGAACGATGATATTATTATCATATTATTCTGTACTACGTGACGTTTTCTCGGGTCAATTGTTTGGTTTGCAATATTTATCAAAGAATTATTATCGAAAAAAGTGTAATGTCATTTCATTTTTTCAATTTGGTGGTTTAGGCCATTTTAGAGCATTATCGTTTTTAGTGTTGTCTCCACTGTGTACCCACTCGTTAAACCTGTGGTCTCCAACCTTTTTTTTCTTTCGTACCCCTAACTTGAAAATTTTTCTCTATTGTACACCCCTTATGATTCAATTCTAACTTTTAAACTTTTTTCTCATAACTGATCTTAAAATGTGTAAATAAAAATCCAAATGAGTATTTAAAGACTCAAAAATTATAAAATTTATTATAATCATCAAAAAATTTGAACTTTACTCAGCTATTTTTATTATTTCCCACTATTAACCGAGAACAGGAATAAAATATGTTTTGATGAGAAACAAATACTGGAAAAAAATTTTCTAACATTTTTTTTCACATCTTCAAATTGCACACCATCATTGCCACATAATGACATATATTTATGTAAAATATATATTCTATAGTCTATAATCTATAAACTGTGTCAAAAAATAAGTCGATGGTTAAGTTTTTATTCGTGACAGCAGAAGCTTTTCAACTTTAATAACATAAATTGCATATTTCCGAAATGAACCGTTTAAATAAATCAAATTCAACTTTTTCCGCCATTACCCATTTATTTTCGCGTACCCCCGCCGGTTGGGAACCGCTACGTTAAACGACAACGCATGTAGGTACGCGCATTAGTAGAATAAACGACGCGGCTTATCCATGGCGAGAATGAAAGACATTATTATGTGTGATTTGCCGCATCGTTGTTTACATTATAATTTGCCGTTTTCTCGTGTGCGTCCTCCCGAAGTATTTATAGAGCAGTATTCATTGGCTGTGATCTACCAAATTTTGTTTCGTAAACAACTAAACAAGGTGTACAAGACAAAAGTGAAACCGATTAAAACTTTTCACAAACTCTGTGTAATTATCCAAACTCGTTAAGGTCGTTTATTATAATCATAGATACGGTTTATATTTAAAATTTAATTCCTATCAAAATTAACGGTGATATGAATGATGCCAGTTTATTTCTATAATTTTATTTTAATGATGGTGTAATTTTTAATTAAGTTTAAAAGAAATAATCTATTTTCTATAATATTATCCCAATCATAATTGTTAATTATTTTAATTCATATTAGATTTCATGGTTAAATATATGAATATTGTAGGTCAATGACTGATCGTTAAAACAATAATGTATATAATATGCTGTACCTATGTACCAGGCAGTATGTTGCATTTCATGTCATTTTCATGTCATATGTTACCTATACATATTTATCCGGGAATTATGCATAAAATATAATAAAAATATTTTTTCAAGTCAATAATTTGATTGGTTGGATTAAATTCACTCAGTTTAATAATAATGTTATATAGAATTTTAAACATCGTACAGTAGGTATAGCTTCAACAAAATATAAAACACGAGATAAATGAAAAAAAAAATTTACCAAAAACTAAAATCTTTATTGCTATTTTAAGGAAATCCATAGTTATTTTGTATCGTTAAGTTGGATTGATCGTTTGACTGACCATCAAGTAACCGCCGATTATCTAATTTGGCAGTACCTATTTGTTACATCATCTCTAGCAATACGTTTATGTGGATGTGCAGAGTGTAAAGGAAGTGATTTTATGGCACAATCTTTAAATAGTTCAAACTCAATATTTGTTTTACATAGTTCATAGAAGATTATTAATTTCCTTCATATTCTAGTGTTACGCTAGAATTAACTTTAGTGATAAACTTTATAAGAATTTAATTAAATAGTTACGCTTTTCCGGGTGACCGATCATTGCTTTAATTATTACAAAACAAAGTTTTAGCACAATATGATAATTTTTATAGGTAAATTATTTCTTTGTGATTATATTGAATTTTTCTTTTTTCCTTTGAAGAATATATTTTACAATCTATAACTACATTTTTTCCTTTTGATATATACACGAGGAGGGATACACGTCCTTCGATGGAACCTAACGTGATATACTAGATATACTTACCATTAAAATTGTTTGAATTTAAATGATTTAGGTACCCTTTCTAGTTATATATTAAAATATTTAATTGGTTATTAAAACTAAATACTTAAATTAGCTTTAAGGTTAAAATATTTAATAATCTATGTATATTTATAACGCTTGAATGCACAAGAAGAACAAAGTTGTAATGTTTTAACGAATGGTAAATTTCTCTGCGATGATATAATATTATGTGTGTATGGCAAAAAATTAAATGCGGGGGGGGGAATAATGACGTCACCAACACACTATTTTCAATCGAACGTCTCTACAGAGTTCTACGGTGGTGTGATGATTGATTGTCTCATTCCTACATAATATTATTGTACAGAAAAAATAAATTTTCCAATAAACTGCAACGGGATGGAAGTCAAAAGATCTAAAAATATACCATTAAATGGATTATTCCCGTCGTCGTGAAGTATATACAATACCAATAAATTATCGGTATTTAATCGTTGTGCAACACATTGATGGCGTGTGTAGTTTTTCTTTCTTTTTCTTTCTCTTCTGGGGCATTCAATTTTCGCCCAGGCATTGTGGCGGTACTATTACGACACAACGCCGCCGCCTAAGCCGTCAACAACGTACACATCGGGATCGACGCGCGCGCGCGGGGTGAGGCAAAAGTTGTGATTCTTTTGTGCCAAAGAGTTTTCCCGTGGGAAACGACGGTACGTGGTGGCGTCCCTTACACACACACACACACACACACACACACCCCCAACACTATTGGCCTCACACACACACACACATATATAATATATATATATATATATATGCTTTTGACGATTGCGTCTTTATCACGCACACACGACGCCGCGAAACTCGTTAACGTTTTTCCGAAGGGTCTTGTGCGCCGTTGCTTATACTCGGACGGCTCGTGTTGTGCGTGTGTGTGTATACGAGTCTCTATACCTAATTACGGGGTTGAAGTTGTCGTCGTTTTCCGTCGTTGCTCAAATGGCCGGCTGTCGCGTAATTCTTAGCCGCCCCATAAATAAACTCGTGTGTGTCCGTCGTGTGCGTGCTTCAATTCCATATACGGTTTTTTTTTTTTGTTCCCTCTACGCGTTTGACCCGCGTGTTGTAAGACCGCGACGACGAGACTTTTGGGAAAATAAACACGTGCGGTGTCGAACACACACACACACACACACACACACACACGGTTTAATGTGCTGCGGCTGCGGTCGTTTTGGCTATCGGTTAACGACGACAATAATTTCGCGTATAGAACACCGAAGGTACAGCAGCAGCAGCAGCAGCGTCTGTAGTTTCTGCGGACGACACGCCACCGCAGCACAGTGTATGGCCGAGAAACATAATAATATTATATCACATTTTAAAACGTATATACGACGCACAACGCGCACATAATGGGGGGGGGGAATTATTATGATAACTAGGGCTCGGGAGTTGTAGGAATTGCATATTGCTCTGTATATTAGAGTGACCGTATTTAAGAAAATAAAATACAGGACAAAAATATTTTTCATAATATTTTAAAATAGGTAAATAAGTATTTATTAGATATAATCTCAAAATATGCGAAAATTTGCAAAATTAAAATTTTAATTTTAATCCTCTGAATGTCGAAATAAATATTAAGTTTACTATACTATTTTTTAAGAATCTCATAAAAATATGCAAATTCTATAAAATCTCATCCCTAAATTATAATGCATTTATCTTTAACATTATAATATACAGAGATAATCAGTATAATACACATTACTTGAAATTTTAAACGAATATTTTGTAAGTAAAAAGTCGATATAGGTACCAAATTCCAAAATAAAGTAGTTCGATAAAATACCTGTAATTATTCCTATGTTCCATTTTTAGTGTGGAGTTGTTATAGATCGAGTAATTATATAACATAAAAGTAGCTCCTTCATAGTTAATACGTTATGAATCTAATTCAGATTTAATTGAAATGGCAAAAACAACGTTCATTGCTTTTTAGATTATTTAATCCGAAATTCATTAATTTTTCAGAAAAAATATTCCGTTGATTTCCTCATTTTTAATGTTAGAGTAAAAACTGAAATCTTTAAATGAGAATTATCATTTTTAATTGATAATGTCTATACACAATTGTTTTTATTTTGTTTTAATTAATAAGAAAATAACACAAATATTTTTAACTACTTTTAAGATTTCTAATTAAACTTTTTGATGTGTAGTTGTCATAAGTTCGTTTGTTCACTTTAAATGTTCACTAAAACTTTGCACATTTTGTTCTTTGATAAATCAAAGAAAATAATTCTCTCGGAATCTCGAAGAAAAATGTCTTTTCTGCGTTTGTCCAAAGTACACACGGCACGTTTTAAAAACACAGTTGGCACGATAGTATTTCCGGAATGCTTTTACAGTGGCGGGAAGGGAGAAAAACAACTAGAGGGTAAAAGATCGGGCGGTGGTCCTCGATTCCGGCGTGTCATTGTTTCCACATTACTTTGCTCGAATTCCTTGTAGAATCTGGCGCAAAAATGGAAATGAAAAACCACGGTTGTACAATGAAAAAGAGGGCAAAATATCCAATGCGGCTAGTCATCCGTCGTCAAAGCCGCATTAACAGCCATTTTGCCGACAAACCGCGGAAAACATTCCCTTCCCTACCGTTTTCTTCGATTTCCTGCACAGGGGTTCCAGTAACAAGCACAGGCCTGCTATAAAATCCAAATCTCATTTTCATCGCCACGCAATTTTCAATACTACAACCTACAGAGTATAAATTAATTCACATATTTTGTCCTATAAATTCTTTCATCATTTACTTATCAAATTTGGATATTTCATCATTTTGATTGCATCTGCGTCTATACATAGTCTTAAACAATTCATTTTTAAAGTGTTGCATATCTAGTTAGATCAGTAGATAGGTATCAGTTTACAAAACACCTGCATTATATTATGTACGAAAATTTTTTTAAATAATCTGTGATAAATGATTACGAAATATTATTGTATTGTTTAATTGTTTAGAACTAAATTGCTTGGAAAATAAAATCAATTTCATTTTTCCGAAGTATTGTTTGTTGTAAGCACATATACATATATTGAAGATCACTAAGATAAATATATTATCACCAGTTACGTTAATCAATAACAAGTCAATGAATATGTAGATTATATTAACAAATATAATATTTAACAATAATGTATTATACTATACAACCATTACATGTGTGTATTTTCCAAATGAAAAATTATTTAAATTTTTAAATACATCTTATCCATTAATTAATAGGTTTTGGGTATTTACATGTATAAAATGTTTTATTTGTCGTACGTATGCAATTACGTTGAAAATGTATAAAACGTAAAAACTTAATTTTAATCAGTGAATATTAAAATTTCTTGAGTATAATGATTCTTAGAAATAGATGAATAACAAGTTCGAAATACTCACGACTAACAATGAATTAAAATATTTGTGTCTCACTTGTAAATGTTAATTGGTTTTGTATTTCATTTTATTTAATTAAAATTATTTTTAATGCATAATTTTTATCAATTAAAAATTGTCGATTATTATTTCTTAGTAAAACATTAACAGAGTTCCTAATTAGAAAGGGAACATTTTGTTTAATTTATATCTGATTTTTCATATTTTACAAGTGATAAATAAGTACCTAAATAACCTATATAAAGAATGTCCATTATAGTATTTGTACTCATATTAGATTTTAAACGAATGAAAAAGCTAGTGATTTTACAATGTTTGTCATTGATTTTACAAATGTGAACATCTCTTTTTATGTAAATACTTGTCAAAATTCTCGATCAGCAATTTTTTGAAACTGAATTTGTCTCTAGTTGGTACTGTAAAGAGGTCATTTTTCAATTCCTCAATTTCTTAATATTTTTTTTTGCGAAAAATTACCAAACATTTGATAAAAAAAGACTCGGAAACCATTATTTTTTAATCCAAATTTTATGAAAATTTAAACATAGATAGACTGTAATATTAGAAGTATTTACGTTTGAAAACGTGAAAAAAATATTTTGGGATATTTTTTTCCCTTTATTTATTAGATAAAAAAAAAATGTAAAGTATATAGTAAGGTAAAGTGAAGTGAAGTAAAGCTAAGATAAGTAAAGTATAGACAAGAAAACCGGACATATATATCGCACCACGGGTATTCTTCGCTCTTCAGGTCAGTTACTCTTGGAGAATGTGTTGAAAATGACGACTTTTATTCTTCTTTATATTATCAACTTCTTTCGTTCTGAATCGTATTGTTGAAGAAATGATTTATCGTTTTTTTTTTTTTTTTTTTAATTCTACACACCCACCAATAGTACCATGTGACCGAAGATCGAAGAATATATGCGAAGTATGTCAGGCTTTCTTGTCTATACTTTACTTATCTTTATTTTACTCTACTCTACTTATCTTTGATTTACTTTACTTTACTATTTTTTTTTTTTTTTATGATTTTTAATCGGGAAAAAAAAAGTGTACAATGCGTAAAATACATTCGTAGTGTATATATACCCAAACCCAAATAAAAATGCACAAAAAAATGAATTGTTTTTATCGCCAATCGTCAATATCAATCTACAGGAATAATTTACAATTAATTATTTACTTGTAATGGGAATTGGCAAATTTCTACGATGACGATAATTTAACACAATATATTAATACACATATTATAATATACCTACCTACTGCCGTGCGTTATTTACGTTTTACTAATCGTATACGCGTCGGGCACATCCTACGTTTAAAAACCCAATAAAAGTGTCCGCGTGTCAATCCGTTCGACAGGTTAAGTGTTTGTGCGCTAACGCGTCGATGTCCGTAATGACTGGTAGATGCTCGCGCTAGATTGCACTCGCTACGTATCGTTCTGGCCGTGTCGATAGACAACGATTTGTAATACCCACATAATATTACGTGCACATATTATTATAAATTATTATTATGATAAACGGTCGCGGGTCGCAAGATAATAGTAATATTATAACGACCGATGGTCGATCAAAAAAAAAATCACTGGCGTCTCGTATTAGGGTGGTCCGTATTTTTGAACTTTCAAAATTTGATCGGGCCACCCTTGGAATTTGTTCCAAACTACAAAAAAATAATTTGTGTTAAATTTCATGAACATTGAACATCAGCCCTAAGGCGTGCCTCTAAAGGGATAAAATTTTTAAAAAAAAAGGGTTTTTTTCAGTTTTTTTTTTTTGTATACCTCCCAAAGTATTAACAATTGAAAAGAAATTCTTATAATAAAATATTTTTGAAATTTAATTTACAACAATAGTTGTAATTTGTAACTTTTTCATAAAACCATTCATTCAATCACAAAATAAAAATAAAAAACTCAATTTAGTAAATTTTTTGCTTCTATGTGAAGCTGAAAAGGTATTATTTTTGCTACGATGTATTTATTTTTATTGTGTAAATATTAAATCATTATTTTTCTCTATTTCATCTAGCTATTAAGGTATTATTATTAATTAGGTTAATCTTTAGTGTTTTATAATCTGTTTTCAAAAATTATCAAAATCATATATATATATATATATGGTGTTCACTGTTGATTGATAGTACCTATTAATAATAGGTTGTGGATGTCAATTATAGTAGTGTAACGTGGTCGCATGTATTATAAATAATAATTGTCGGATACAGTGGCACAACTAGGATTTTTTCAAGGGGGGGGGGTGTTCACCTATAAATTTCTACTCTAAATACAATTATTTAAATAAAAATTATAGTCAATATTAATAGACACTTAATAAGAATTCATTGAATAGAAATTTCATGTAGTAACAAAATCTAACTGCCTTTTTTCTGAATTAACATTTTTATAACGTTATTGTTCGTAGTTGAAAAAATAAAATTTAGCGTCGCATATTCAACAATATATGAATTTTTAAAGCATTTTTACTAAGTTTTCCTAAAAATTAAAAAGGACTTTTCACCATAAATAATTATGTTACAGGTAACTTTAAAATAAATGTTCACCTACCTACATTGTAGATAGTTGGTACTTGGTAGATTGATAACGATAATTTTATTAGACTTTAAACACAACAATGGCTTATTTATTTTTTCAATAGATATCTTATTTATTGATTATTGCCAATTATAATTTGTAATGGATGTTCTAACTCCCATTATTGATAACCTAATGTTATATACCTATTTCATAAAATAGCGAGAGCAATGTTGAAATATTATGTTTTTTTCAACCACGATATATTTCTGAATATTAATAGAGGTTATATTATTGTATGGTTAAAAAAGGATTTCTTTTTTTTCAATTCTCATTTAATGAAATTTCCATAAATATATGGTTCGAGGGGGGGTGTCTAGACCAGGGTTGACACGAAAAAGCCCAACCCGAAAAAACCCGGGCTGCTTTACTGGGTTAACCCACTAATTATTAAAAAAAAAAACACATTGAAAAAACCCGGCTCTATCATGGGTAGATTTCACTTTTAATTTTTAATTTTTTTATTTTTTTTGGTATGAGATGTGTTTTAGAAATAAGGATTTCTCCGACCTTCAAAAAAAAAAAAAAAAATAAAT
>JAIPRM010006369.1:0-18819 GCA_025469315.1 Stegophylla sp. TES_Ste_2020 | reverse complement strand
ATTTTTTTTTTTTTTTTTTTTTTTTTTTTGTAAAAAACTACCATAAATTTTAAAAAAACGACTCGGAAACAATCATTTTTTGATCCGAATTTCATGAAAATTTAAACATAAATAGAAAATCATATAAGAAAGATTTTGGCGCAAGAAAATTTTGAAAATGTAAAAAAAAAAATTCTGAATATTTTTCTAACATTTTTTTTTCTCATTTATTTTTTATAATATTAACTTCCCTCGCTCACAATCGTTTTATTGAAGAAATGATTTATCGTTTCTTTAAAATTAAATACACCCATCAAGAGAATCCCACCCATCGTGCGAAGTATGTCCGGTTTTTTTTTCTATTTTTTCTTTTTTCTTACAAAACGATTGTATATTCCTGTACTCATATTGAAAAAAAAAAAAATTTCGGACGTTTTTCTCGACATGGGGGGTATTCTTTGCTCCTCGAACGGAATAATCTTGATGGGTGTGTTGCGCATTTTGAAAAAAATAATAAATTATTTCTTCAATAAAATTATTCCCTCGGAGATTTAGTTAATTATACAGAACAAAAATAATTATTATTCTTGACAATTTAATAACAGAATAAATCATTATGATGGTCGATTTTGTCGTGTTTTAAAGTTTAAAGCTTTTATAAATTAAAGTTGACTGAACTGATTTTCATAAAAAGTGTGAGTAGTCCTTTATATGAATAATTTTGTATAAAATTTGCCCATTTTAATAACAAAAAATTGCGTATGTTATCAAAATATATTAATGAAAATAATCTGCCATTTTTTGAAATGACAGTCATGTAAGTTAAAATTTCAACTTTAAACTACTGTAAAAAAAAAATCAATATATCAACCACTAAAAAATTCAATCACAGGTAAAAAAACATTTCTTAACCGTTAAATATCGTTATTTTAAGTAAAAAAATTATCAAAAGAGTAGTTAGATTTTTTGTAAAAATATTTTGCAGTCTATGTTACAATATTATTGATTTTAAGTTTCTAGAACTGCTAATTTTGGAGTTAAGGATAAATTATAAAAATCGATTTTCAGAAAATCTTTTAACTGTTTTTTAGTAGATTTTTCTTAGATTTGACAAAACTACTGAGAATTTCGAAAAATTATCTAATGAAAATTATAATCTATAATCAACAATTTTTTTTGGGGGGAAAAAATGTTTACATAAAATAAATAAATAAAACCAAATAAACACCATTACATAAAACCACCAGCTTTTTTTTGACTCTACTCAGAATCTGAAATTATACTCAGAATATAATATTTATGTACTGGTATACATTCCACATTTTGTTACATTATACTGTAGTAATAACTCTTTCCTCGAACACTCTTCGTGTAGTCCTTATCGGGTACTCAGTGGAAGTTTTTATCACAGATACTTATATTGTACTATATATATATATATATATATATAAGGTAATCCTTGCGTTTCCTGTACAAAACTATGAAATAATGAGGCCAGACTACAGATAAGGTACTTATGATATGTCGGCGACACTGCTGGTCGGAATTTTTTCAAATTTTTCAGGTTCTAAGAGAAACGAAGAAACTAGTGTTTTTCAATGATGTTTATTATTATTATTTTTTTCTAAACACTTTTTCGTATAGAAACACTTGTCCAAAAGTATCGACGGCCTAATGGGTATGATGATGTCCGACTTTCTTGTATGTAAGCATATTCTTTACTTTAGTTTTTTTTTATATTAATTATTCTTTAGGAAAACGTGACAAAAAATGTAACTCATAGGCAGCTTCAGAATTTAAAGTCGAATATTGTATCATCAATGGTGAACTCAAGGGTAGAAGGAGGTTATAGAATAAAGAATTGAAGAGTCATTCCTTTTAAAATTTACATTTTACTATGCACATGGTATTGACAATTTATATAAATTAATTTAATTTATACAATTAATATAAATTATTAATTGGAATTATAAATTTAAAAATTTTTCTACCCAAAACAGTAATCCACCTGAACTAATTTTTAGTAGAGAAACTTTTTATTTTTTTTACTACATTATATTATATTATTATACTTAAGAAAACCATTTAAAATTAACCAATTAAATAAATTATTATGACGGGAAAAATTACAGTGACCATGGCAATATAATGATTTAAAAGCATAATATATAAATAGAAGAGGCGAATATTGTGTTTAAAAAAGTTGCTGGTCGAAATGTTTGGACAACTATTTACGAAAATGTGTACATAAATAAAATTAAAAATAAACATCATTGAAAAAACACTACCTTCTTCACTCCACCCAGAATCCAAAATGAATGTCTGTTTGTCTATATGTATGTATGAATTTACCACGGTATGTGGCTCATTACTCAGTAATTAGGTACTGAACGGATTTTCACTAATAGATAGAGGTTTCGGGAGTACGAAATGCTCAAGAACGTTAATCTGAAACTGGGAAGCATGATTGTTCTATGGGCAAGACAGCGTTTGCTGGGTCAGCATGTATTTTATAGTTTCAGTCTTCAAGTATCGTTTAATTAATTATTTCTCATATATTTTTCAACCGACTAACAGTTAACTGGTATTATCTTACCAAACAAAATTAATTAATGATAAATCGATGCCACGTGTATGTGGTCGCTGGTCACTGGTATACGCAAAATACTAGTGTTCATAAACTAGTGACATGAATTTCAATTATGTTTTTTTCATACGTACATTTTTCTAAAACGACGTCCAATTTTTTTTTTTTATGAAAACTCATTTTATTATCAATAATTGTAATATTTTATAGTCAAGTATTTTAATTTGTGCTCAAGTGCCTCCAATTTATCTTTCCGTAATATGTATTGTAACGTGGGAACAACTAGGTCTGCTTGACTCGGTTTATGATTTTGCTTATGTCAAATTTATGGATACTTGGAATCAAATACGTGTGATATGTGTATAACCGTATGAGTTGTGTAATTTCGTTTACTCGTATCGATTTCCATCGCCATATAGATTGTATTTTCAAAACAATAACATCCTCGAAAACCAACTGATATCAATCGTTTATTTAACAATTGTTGAACTTGTAAATACTTAAAATCGACAATTTTATACCGAATTGCAGCTGATATGTTAATTTGTTCGTATAATTTTATGCAATTATTACAATATAAAATTATGTACGATATTAATGGATGCACTATTTATCAATTAAAGATCAAATCAAAATTGTCGATAAATTTCGAGTAGAAATTAACTTCTTTGCAAGCAGATTTATTTTAATAAATTAGGGAGGCGGAAGGAAAAGAGTTAAACTTTTCAGAATCTATGTATCAGTATATTATGTATTACGTATTGCAATAAAAATAACACCTACTCATAGGCGTAACTAAGTGGGGGCTTAGGGGGGCTAAGCCCTCTCAAAATCACTCGTAGCCTCCTAAGCTTTTTGAAAATTGCTTAAGATTAATGTACTTTGCGGGGACTGAATCAATAAAAAAACATTTTAGCTCCTCCATCCCCCACCCCAAACATTTTGTTCTAATCGCGCTAATGTACCAACATTATATTGTATTATTTTTCATATTTAATGATGACAACGGGTAATTAGAGAGTAGTACATTTTTCAATGTAATTAAGAATATTAATGAAACCAAAAAAATATTTTATTATTTTGGATTTTTATTTTGCCCTTCCCATTGAGAAATTCTGGGTACGCCACTGTGTATAACTACAAATTTAAGTATGTGTTCATTTAATATCAATACCTAAATTATAGAGTTGGCCGTCGGTCAATCGACAGGTCAAAATGTTGTCAACTGAAACAAGTCAAGTAAAATTTGATCGGTTAATTGACCATTTTTAATTTTTTTTTTGCAAATTTTTGTTTATTTTTAACAATTAATTGAAATATTTAAATATATTAAATTTAGATACTTAATTCAAGAATTTTTCAGTAAAATAGTAAAGTATAAGCTAGATTCAGGATTTCAATAATTATAAAAAAATTTAAATTAATATCGAGATTTAGACCAGTCAATTGACCCCAGTCAAATATGGTCAATTAGTCGATCAATTGACCGAAAAAAATTTGACTGGTCAAAAATCCAACCCTACTATATTATATCTATTCAATATTATTACCATAATAGAAATAAAATTAACAGAATTGATCAATTTAAAGTTGTTAATTGTAATATATTATGTTAGGTCTGATAAAATATAGTTCACAGTAAACTATGAATACATATAAATACTCAATTAACAGTTAGCATCTCTTTACTTTGATCATTAGCTTTCACGAATAAATAAATATTAAACAACGTAGGACGTAGATATAGTATTACTAATACCGTATACTGTATAGTATTTAAATATAAAAAATATCTATTAAACAATTATGACTGAAAATAAGATAAATAAACAACAGTATAAATCAATATTTAATGAGTTATCTATTTTAAATAATCTATGAAAAATTATGTGTATATATATATATTGTAAAATATAAATTAAATGTATACTGGATACTCTACTGTGTAATAATAACTTGTTTTATAATCAATAGTTTTCAAACTTTTTTTGTACATAACTTTAAATAATAATAAATATTAATATAACATTTTTTTGATTTTTCATCAATGAGAATTTTTATTGTATTAAAATCAATAAAACTTTAATGAACAAAAATCTATAAAAATCTATTAAAAACATTTGGTGAATATTTTTTAAAACGTATAGATTAAGTAGTTACTCATTAATATTTTCGAAAAATTAATTTTTATAAATTTTATTTTCACAGTAATTTTTTTTTTTAGTTTTTAGTAATTTAAATTAGTTTATTTTAGAATAACTAATAATTTGCTTCTTAAAAATTAAAAATTAAAAAAACGTTTAGTTTTAAAAAAAAGTGGGCCCGATCCCCAAAATCTCCCACACACTAATACGCCACTGTTGCACTGCTTTCAACCCAATCATAGACGCTCACCAAAAATACACGAATATAAATTGTAAACATTTGTAGTATTTGACACGTTAATTATAATAATTAAGTTGTCTTTATTTTCCTAATACTAGAAAAATAAAAAATTTTCTCATGCCACCTAATTATATCAGTACTTAAGGTTCTGAAACTTAAATAAATATGTGAATCACTTAAATTCGTTGATGATTTCATGCTTACAAGTTGTATTTAATACGAGATCAAGGATTTAATTTTATTATGACTAATAATAATGAGTAATGACTTAAGATATTAATGTAAATAACTGACGTCTGACAATAATTATCGACAATTCATTCTGGCTTCGCACGTACTTCTTATCTTATTTCATAATCGTATTTCATTGACTACATTTTAATAGTTTGAATAGATTTAATACAAATACATAAGACTTAGGTACATTATTAGAAATTAATTTTCGATGAACTTTAACTTCGATGAACTATTTAAAAAGAAAAATCCGAATTTTAACGAAGCACTTGATTTAAATCAACACACTTTGAAAATATTATAGGTAGGTACGTTATCTTAAATATTTAAATGAATAGTCACAAGAGTTTCGGAATCTCAAACTTGTTAAGAGTCAACATGACAAATTATGTGATTATGCACAACTCGTGATAACCGTATAATATCATTAACGATAAGCCATTATTTATTATCAAAATATTTACACTCGATCATTAATATTTTTGTTTAAAAAAAACGTCCATAAAATAGGTAAATAAAATCATCATAAATTAATATAATTTTAATTATTCGTTTGGAACCTAGTACTAATAATAAAAAATCGTAAAATTATAAAAACATATGTAATTAAGGAAGGTAAACTAATATTATGATAAAAAAAGCCGGACATACTTCGCACGACGGGTGGGATTCTCTTGACGGATGTATTGAATTTAAAAAAAAACGATAAATCATTTCTTCAATAAAACGATTCTGAACGAGGAAAATTAATAATATAAAAAATAAATGAAAAAAAAATGTTAGAAAAATGTCCAAAATTTTTTTTTCACATTTTCAAAATTTTCTTGCGCCAAAATATTTCTTATATGATTTTCTATCTATGTTTAAATTTTCATATAATTCGGATCAAAAAATGATGGTTTCCGAATCGTTTTTGTCAAATTTTGGGTAGTTTTTTCCAAAAAAAGAAAAAAATGAAGAATTGAGAAATTCAAAAAATGACCTCTCTAAAGTACAATCTATACAGGCAAATCTAGTTTCAAAAAGTTACTGATCGAAACTTTTGGACAAGTATTTCCATACGAAAAGTTGTACACAGAAAAAAAATATAAATAAATAAATAAACATCATTGTAAAAACACTAGCTTCTTCACTTCGTTCAGAATCTAAAAGTTAAGAAAAAAAGAATAAGTACACTGGCAAACGGCTTAATTTATATAGTTAAAGCTAATTTGGTTTTCACACACCTGTCAACAATTCATATACACTATTACGACTATTCACTATACAATAATCTATTTGTATAAAATACACCAATGCTATGTTTAAAAATAATATTTGTTTATATAACACAAACTTCGACCTGAAAATTGAAATTATAATATACTGTAATGAATTATCATAAATTACGTGGAAATATATTCATAAGACTTGTTATCTACAGAAATAGATTTTTTTTTTTTTTTTAAATAGTTATAGGCATACGGATTAAGTTTTTAAGTGGTTGTTTACTTTTCACATTGTAGCATTGCAGAGGCCAAACAATGGTCGAAACCGATGGTTATTTTGTTCACTTATTTGCATTATTTCAGGCGCACTCTCGTCGGATTTATGATCTGTAATATTTACATTTTGTGACCTTTTTTTCAAAAAAAAAAAAATAAATGAATAAAACGTAATATTATATAGGTAAACAAAATAATAATAATAACAATATCGTACGCATTTCTTTGTGTAACGGTCTCGTCATAAAAATACGCCACTTTTCAATGCTTTCAAAATCCATTACGATAAAAACAATAGTTTTTGACCTACAGGTCCGCAATATATGAATGAAAAAAAAATGAAGTTGTAAAACTCCTTGTTGGCACTTAAAATAAAATACACACATAGCACGCACAAAACTAATAACGGTTTACTATCCACACAACATCCAAAAATATAATTAAAGTGAATCGGATCGAATTACCAAAACTTCTCAAACAAAAACGAATATTTTCGAGTAAATATAATAATATAAAGTTACTACCGATCGTTAATATTGTTTGCCACCACCTGCAGTCGCGTATTTCCGCACTGCGTTCTATATTGGTCGCCGCGATACAGATGAACCGCGTTTATTGATATTTATATATTTTACACGCTCGCTCTTTGTTCTTACAGTTCCAATAGTTATAGAGTGAAGTAAACACAAATCCAAAAAAAAAAAAACGCAAATCGATTGTTATGATGTCGTGAAACGTTTTTGGAATTTTCTAGGAGCGTGTATTCTCCAAACTAGTTTCCGAGAAAACAATCGATTAGTTTTCGGTCGAACGCGACATCCACGTGCACATATTATTATAATATAATCTAACACGACTAGCCACACGTACAAAGAAATTTCGTAACACTGCAGATTAGCACAATGCCTTAAAAAATATTATAATCTCCCGTGCTTATGACCTAATTATGAATTTGGAAGCGTTTCTGATACGTATTCCTAAAGTGTGAACACGACGTGATAGCAAGGGATGCGACCGATGACGATTGACCACCTGTAAAAACGACCACGGATCAATTGACTAGTGTGGTGAGTATACTCGAGTCTGTCATATCTGGTGTGACAGATTTTTGAAAATTTGCGTGGCGGGATCACGGAAAATTAAATATAAAATATGAACCGTTTGAACGTATTTTAAATACACAGAAATTAATCATATTAATATGATAGAGGGACCAGTGGCGTAATTAGGATTTTGTACTAGGGGGGGGGATCTATATGTATTTTAGAAAAAAATTTTACAACTGTTAAATAAATTAAGTATTATTTAATATATTAATAATAATAATAGGGCATAGTAACATTTTTAAAACTAGATCCAATTTTCTGGGGGTAAGGTAACACACAGAGATGCTTGAATAAAAATTTAAGATCATATAACCAAAAATTAAGAATTATATGCAATAAAAATACAAAAAAAAGTTCCACGTACTACGCAATTTGAGCCGAAATTTCAACGTTAAACAGGTGTTTATTCATCGAGCTAATTTTTATGAAGCATAAATCGTAAATAGGAAAATATGTTGTGTGTCTATTGGTGAAAAATGTGTACCGAATAAATTATTTAAAATTGTATAGGTTATAATAAAAAAAAAAAAAAACAATATTTTAAGTGAAAATGATGATTTTCGTTAATATTTTAATTCTGGACTAATTTTTGTTCGCTTCTTTTTCTGTGCCAATATAACCGCCAGTCCGTCACCTAATCTAATTCGTTATCGCGGCACTACTTTCCCCCAACGTAATTGTTTTTATTATTTATAAACTATGTCACTACATCACACAGTTTTTATTTTCCAGAAATTAATATTTCTGTAACATTTATTTTCCACAATATTTTATTCTCGAATATTACTTTCCGGGTTTTAAAATTCCGGTCTTTAAAGTTCCTAATTTTTACATTCAGATAATTTATTTCCAGTAATTTTTAACATTCAAGCTCATTATTTTCCAGATATTTATGCATCCTCAAATTGTGTTTATGGAGTAATTCGTGTTTACATATTTATTAATAAATAGTTACATACTATTCAGTGTATATAATAACATTATAATATTCATCAATAAAATGAATTATTTTATTTATTTAATTATCGAGCCTTGATGATGCTCATATTTAGGCATATAATATAATAATTTAGATGCATATAAAACGTTCTTCATCACACTAATGACTTATGAATTTCACTCACTCTGTATAACATTGTACAGCGCTTATAGTATTGTAATAGTTTGGTTTTATGGTGGAGCATGCGTGAAAATGTACACGTTTTTTATATTATTAACTTTCTTCGTTCAGAATCGAATTATCGAAGAAATGATTTATAGTTTCTTTAAAATTCAATACACCCGTCAATAGTTATCCCACCCGATGTGCGAACAACGCTCCAACGAGCGTAGTACTAATATTTTTTAGATTCTGAACGAAGTGAAGAAGCTTATGTTTTTACAGTGATGTTTATTTTTATTTATTTTTTCTTCCTCTGTGAACATTTTTTCGGATAGAAATACTCGTCCAAAAGTTTCGATCAGTAACTTTATAGATCCAAAATCGAACCCAGATGGTACTATAGAGAGATCAAATTTATTTGAGCTAACGGGCTATTAAAATGACAATTGTTTTTGCGCTTATGGGCTAAAACCGGTGTACTTAAAAATTTTTTTTACACTTGAAATATGTTGTAGTATATTCACACACGTATCAAGTCCTACCCGAAGAGCGATGAATACTTTTGGTGCAAAGTATGTGGCTTTAAGATTCTGAACGGAGTGAAGAAGCATTTGGTTTTACAATGATGTTTATTTATTTTTTCTTTTTCTTTTTCTGGAAACACTTTTTCGCATAGAAATACTAGTTCAAAAGGTTTCAATCAGTGTTTCTATAAAACTCAAATCACACCCAGATGGTACTTTTGAGAGATCATTTTTCAAATTTCTTAACACTTTTTTCAAAAACGCGAAAAATCTGTCAAAAAAATTGACAAAAAACGGTAAAATTTGCCATCGCCGGAATTTTTGTAAAATTGTAAATTGCTTTTTAACGTAACTTCAAAAATAATGCAGCTAGAAACTTGAAACTTCCACCAACTACTAAAATTGGCCATAGAAATTTCAAAAAGTTTTGATCGATTTTGAGTTAAGTACAGCATTTTGAAAATTTCGGAAATTTCTCATTTTTTGTTAGTTTTTATGTAATAAAATTTTTAATTTTTGATATTAAGACTTGAAAATTTAATACGATCTCACGCACTTTAACGTACATAAAAAAAAATTGGCCTAACCGATTCTTTTGAAATTTGGTGCCTATATAGAGAATTTCATTGCGAATATTTTGGTGCAATAAAATTTATTACGGACGAATAATTAAACATTTTATAAGGGTAATACTGAAAAAAAATCGAAAAAAGTACGGACAAATTTATCGTGTATTTTATTTCTAGATAACGAGCACACTAAAAGGTAGGTATTGTTATTCGCTTATCTTATCCTACGTATTTTTTGACGCTAAATTGAATACGATATTAGTTGTTGGTAATTACGGTGTAGCTTTTGACTGCCGCCCAAATACATTTCTCAAGGCCGCGCGACGCCTTATCAGTTTTCACAGATTACACGTACTGCCATGTATATATTACGCCGAATTCGGCAACGCAAACACACAAACACACAATATTTGGGTACCTACTCAACGTTACAACTCGACTCGATTCGAAAAAAATTATATAAAATACACTACTCACCTAACACTATTAAATAACAGTAATTATTTGTTAAACATATCTAACCTACTATTTTATTATATTTATATTAACTTCCTTCATTCAGAATCGTTTTATTGAAGAAATAATTTATCGTTTCTTCAAAATACAATACATCCGTCAAGAGTATCTAACCTGACGTGCGAAGAACACCCCGACGAGCGAAGTACACACTTTTTTTATTTTACCTGTGAGATTCTAAACTGGCCATGTACCATACACTTAATAAACCATGATTTTCAACTGTTCTTACATTCAAATCAATTATATTTTTGTCACTTAGATAATTTCCTCTTATTTCTGTAAACAATATCTTAGAAAAAAAAAACAACAAGGTATTTAATTATAAACATTTT
This sequence comes from Stegophylla sp. TES_Ste_2020, assembly GCA_025469315.1. Taxonomy (NCBI): domain Eukaryota; kingdom Metazoa; phylum Arthropoda; class Insecta; order Hemiptera; family Aphididae; genus Stegophylla; species Stegophylla sp. TES_Ste_2020. Next base: position 7,998 of record JAIPRM010006369.1, on the reverse strand, counting down.
TGCATTTCAAATTATTAATTTTCATTAAGTACTTCAATTTTTGATCGATTTAACCTGAAATAATCTAAATATGAATTGAAAGTTACAATCATTGAATAAAATTATGAAAAAATAAATTCTATAATGGATTTGACCTAAGAAGAATATGATTTAGATAGTTATTAATAAAAAGTTAGTTGTAGTAGTTAGTTAATAAAAAATAATAATAATTACATTCATGGCTGCAAAATTAGAAAATAATCTAAGATGGTTGATCACATTGAGAAAGAAGGATAATTATGTAATGAGATATTTAAGATCATATTATGTTATTTGAATATAAAGGGTACCTTGGTAAAATCAAAACTATTAAAAAACTATTATAAAAAAGTTATACAGTCTTCAGTGTGCAGTGTTCAAAGCAGGTTGTATACTGCTCTCGTTATCGTCGTTCTTATTCAATTGTTTATCATCATTTTTCTTTCATTAAAATGGATGCGAAAATTAAAAATAAATATGCTGGATCCTGGCAAATAAGTAATGAAAGAGTTATGTATGACAATAATACAAGTTTAGTATAAATTCGAAGACCACAAACAGTTTTTACTGATATCAATTGCAACAAGAATTTCATTGAGAAAAAACAGTTAATAGTATTGGGCTTTAAAACCTCGGAGTATAAAAATGTGTCCATTTTAAAACGAATAAATTTATAAAATTAAATTAAATAATTATCATGAGCATTTTTAAATAGTCTGTTAGTTGTTAGAAATTTCTAAATTGTAACGTTCAGTTATTGTAATATGTACATAAATACATAATATACTACTATTTTATAACAAACCCCCCTCCCCGAAATACTTTTTTGTGTACGTGCCTGCACAGTACGCCTGTACGCCCGATAGTAATTGATATAGGCCACCACCAATACAATCTCGGGGGAAATTGATAACAGCCGTTCGTCAGTTTTGTGACCACGGACTAAGATAAGAATGGACTGGTCTCGGGAAGTTTATCAGTAGAACTAAAATGATACATTATAAAGGAATCTATTGATTTTTAGCGCCATCTATCTAACACTTTCTAACTTTCATTGTTTATATGACTAATTTTTTACCAAATAAAAAACGATGACTTGAAATAAAATTTAAGTCACAACTCACAATAAATTAATTTTAGTAATTTGTAGTATAAAAAAACAGTAGAAACCTTGAAATTGGAGGGATTTCAAATATGAACTACAGAAAAAACCACTAGATGGCGTTAAAAGCAAGATATTTCCATGTAGTTAAAACTAAACATTTGGGGCCCATCCCACACCACACCTCTCGCCTACTCGAGACCAGTCCATTCTTATCTTAGTCCGTGTTTGTGACCGAGTGTCCCGTATTATCGTTTATGGTATTTGGTTATACCATACATTTCATGGAGAAGACAATTTACGATTGGACGCCAGGTTTTTCTCGTTTACTATTCCATGAATTTCTCCCTATTTCACACGTTCAGCATTGTTGTATTGACAGCACTGAACTTTGGTGATTCACAGCTGCAGGTCGCTGTCTAATAACAAATATTTTTTTCTATGTTCGGCACTCCTCGATTCCACTATTTTGCAGAACTTTAATGATTGTTAGTGATGCTCCGCGCTCTTTGACCACCATATTGTTTATTATTTAGTGTTACGTCATTTTATTGTCGCATATATGATGCGCGCGCACAGTACCAAACACTGTTGAAGTTAACTGTGTTATCTCGCCGACACTGCAGTATCCTCGTCCATACCCGTTACCCACTATTTTTGCCTGTGACGTTGGAGTCTTCGCTTGAAATCTGACATCAACGTTTAGTAGCTTTGCTTCAAACCACCCACTTATAAGTTAGACGTCTAAATACCTAATGTTCTACTGATTGTGACTAATCGTAATTATTGTTTTTCTTTAGACGTATTAATAATGGCTTCCAATATCTTGGGTGCTTTACCACCCGCTATGCAACAACTCATTAAAGAGTCCAAAATCCTGTTGGTCGGAGCCGGCGGCATTGGTTGCGAGGTCCTCAAGAACCTCGTTTTGTTGGGTTTCAGTGATCTGGAGGTAATAGATCTTGACACGATTGAGGTGAGCAACCTAAACCGTCAGTTTTTATTTGAAAAAGAATGTGTAGGTAAAGCAAAATCAATTGTGGCCAGAGAAAGTGTATTAAAATTTAATAAAAATGTCAATATAACAGCACACGTAGGTGATATCACGGACCGAAAGTATGGAAATGCTTTCTACCATAAATTTAAGCTTATTATAAACGCTCTGGATAACAGGAAGGCCCGTGTCCGTGTGAATCGCATGTGCATATGGTGTGATGTTCCTCTCATTGAATCTGGTACTGCTGGATACAGGGGTCAGGTTGAAATTATCAAAAGAGATAAAACTCCCTGCTATGAATGTGAGAAAAAACCGATGCCAAAAACGTACCCAATGTGTACCATTAGATACACCCCTGAAGAGCCTATTCATTGCATTGTATGGGCCAAATTTCTCTTCGATGAACTTTTTGGAGAAACCGAAGAAAATGTTTCGTTGGGTCAAGTATTAAATTCGGATCAGGATAATTTATCTTCAACAGGTTATTATACTGAAATGTCAACTCGTGACTGGGCTGTAAAAAATAATTATGATAGTGAAAAATTGCTGAAGAAAATTTTCTTTGATGACATTAACTACATGATTAATCAAACCTTTGATTTATACCAGAATAAATCTGTCAAACCAGTTCCTTTGAATGAAACTTTTTTCAAACTTCGATCAAATTACAAAGAAATATCGGATGAAGAAACAATGGATGTACAACAGAATGTTACTATGTTTTTAGACAGTATTGTCTCAATTCATAAAAGATTATTAAATAGCAACAACCAGCCTTTAATTTGGAATAAAGATGACGATGATTTTATGAACTTTGTTGTTTCGAGTGCCAATATTCGTGCTGTAACTTTCAATATACCAATTCTCAGTCATTCAGAAATTAAAACTAAGGCTGGCAACATTATTCCAGCTATAGCAACGGCTAATGCAATTATTGCTGGCCAAATGTCAATATATGCTTTAAGAATACTCGTCAAGGAGTTTGATAGGTGTCAAACAGCGCATCTAAGAACTAAACCTAATCATAAAGGAGAACTGTTGGTAAAATATAAAAAATTGCTAGAGCCAAATAAAAAATGCAACGTATGTTCGGAATATAGACAATTGACAATTGTTATAGACACAAATGGGTTGACGGTTCGTCAATTTGAAGAATTGGTTTTAAAACAAAAATTAAATTATGTTGCACCGGAAGTTATTGTCGAAGGCAAAATGTTGATCTCTAGTGATGAGGAAGATGAAGTTGACAACTACAGTCAATATTTATCTGATTTTAATATTAGACACGGTTCAGTTCTTTTTGTAGTTGACCACTATAAGGATTTTGTTAAAAAAATCAAAATCTTTCATAAAAATCGGGTCGACGAAAAAGATGATCTATTTAAAATTTATTCAAACTATAATGAAATGGAAAATAAGTCAACAATTGATGAAAATAAAAATAAACCAGGGGATGATGAATGCATTGTAGACAAAGATCCTTCTTCAGATATGAATGTGACAGATGCATCGTCACATGAAGGAAATAATCTGACTGGTATCAATGATAATACTGTGGACAATATTATTGACGACGAAGATATCTCTGTTAATAAAAATGTTATTCAAGATTTGATCACAGACGACAACCTCGTCGCCGATGAAAGCAAGAAAAGAAAGGCTAAGGATGAAGGAGTTGAAGAATCCAAGAAAATACGTGTTGAATAATCAAAGCTTATATTTGTATATTAATATAAAATTAATTATGTTTATGTTCTTGTTTTTTTAAAATACATTACATTTCTCTTTTCTGGTATGTATAGATATCAAATATTATGTTTTTTTAATAAATCATAGAAATTAAGTAATTTTGTTAAAAAATTTCATTATAAATTAATTAAAAATTACAATTATCGTATAGGTAAGTTCAAGGTTACTTTCTCTATAGTCATATTATATGGAGAAGGATGATATTTCTGATGAATTATTTGAATAGTTATTTTTTTCAGAATTTTCGAATTCTTGAAGTCTCTATGAAGCATTTTTACAAGATATGAAACGTTTATAAAATAAATATTATGTTTTGCACTATTCAGTCATAATTTATATGATTTAGTAATCTAGAGACCTAATAATAGAAGTGATAACTGGTAATGTATTATGGAAAAATCATGCATTATTTTCGTCCATTTTACTGATTAAATGATATTTATGAATAGAAGATAAAAGTAAAAGCATAAAATATATTTCTTTATTTATTCATATTTTATGAAAAAAGTCATATATCAAAAGCAACCAATTAAATTGTTGAACCCGATCACAATGTTGTTAAAAAATCTGATTATTTAGTCAATAGTACTACGAAATGCAACAAGGCAACATGCTGAAAAATTTAAAAGTTACATTCATTTTATGAAAACAGGATTAAAAATTAAGAGATAATTTTTTTTTTTTTAATTAAACAAGATGTGTGATTCACAGCCATTATAATGTGACTGTTGGCTAACGTTCATTGGCTTTCAGAGCTTCTAAAACATTTCAAAGTATAAAAACTGAGAAAATGTATTGTGAACATAGGTACGGTATTTATATTCTGCATTTATGAAACAAGGGTTTTATGTAGCAAATCATCTATGTGGTATAAGTGGTAAGTGATTTAAATTATAATTCCTATTTAACCTATAATAACCTTGAACTCATAAATAAATAAGTAATAATCACCATCATTTTAAGACTGGAGTGAACTCGGCAAAACTTGAAAAATAAATACCTCTATAATACTAACTTCTTCGCCCCATTTAAAATCTAAAAAATAGGAATTTACTCCCTACCGTTTTACGATAGCCTTCATTTTCGTGTACTAAATATAAATATTGAATTTTCATTACTGTATGATAACAACTAAAACGCGACAATTGTTTCATGAACATTTTATCAACAGGAAAGTAATTTAAATTTCTATATTAATGGACGTAAAACAATATAAATATAATACAATACAACAATATAAGAATTAGTTTTAATTGATGAATACAAATACAGGGTTACTACAAAATTGAGATTTCAAAACTCCCTGATTGCCCAGTTATTTTCCAACATTTTTTATAACATACATGTATATATTTATTTAATTTTTTTTTTCTGACTTATCCATAGTTGTGTTAATACTCAATAGTAAATATAGATTTGTTTTATTTTATAACCCACTTCACGATATAGATAACATTTTATCTACATCGTGGATAATATATTAATATAAAATACTGCCACCATAGATATATAGAACTAATTTTACACAATATCTATGGCTATTAATTGACTGTCACTATATATTTATTTTATATATGGTTTTAATGGTCATAGATAATAGCCCATCATTAATATCACAGATAATATAATATCATCCCAGAATAATACCAAAGACATAATACAGTTAAAATATTTTATTAACCATAGATTGAAAATTTAAACTAAGCGCAATCTAGTTTCTAGTTTGAGTACCTAATAAAATATTAATTATCTGTTAGACATAACAATTTTTTTTTTATGAAAATTTATTATAACTGAATAAATGAATAAAGTTTGATACACTATACAGGGTTAACGTATAGACGACCATGATTTAAAACTATAAATATTTTTCCAGTAATTTTTCATATTTCCCCGAGTTTCCCTGAATTTCATTGATAAATTTAAAATTCCCTGATAGTTCCAGGTTTTCCAGGTAGCGTAGCAACCCTGAAATATTGTTAAAGAACAAAACAAATTATATGAAAAACTAGCACTAAGAAGCACAATGATGCTGCGAATCAACAAATTGTGCAAAAAATTAGCGGATTCAATGATTAATGTACCAATGCAACACGATATATTTTAGCCTGATAATTATGCAGTTACATAAGGGTTATGTGGGAACAAGAAAATATCACAATATATATTTTGAAAGAATTTAAATGTTCATCTCTTCTATAACTGAATGCATGCGTAATATAGCGCGCAATGTTATTTCGTACAAAATTTATTAGGTATAACATATCCTCTATTTTTAACACTGTATTCAAACAGACCATTTTGATGGTGGTCATCAATTCAAACAGTACCAGGTTGCAGCTTTAGAAAAATTAAAAAAAAAAAAAAATTAAGTTATTGATAAATTTTAGGTATAGAACCATGTTTGGTTAAAATAATTAGAAATTTAAACCAATCTTAAATTCGATGCTGATATACAGATATCTTTGATTGAAGGTACAAAAAATGTCTTTCCACAAAGAAATGTTCTGGAAAAGATTTGCAGATTTGAAAAATGTGTATCTAGTTCAAGATCGACTTGTTTTTTAAATTATTTAAAATCATCAATAATGATAATATGTAGATGCAACTACAAATTTTCCACAATAAGCACTTATTTAAAATTTGAGCAAGATCAATATTCCTAAAAACTTACAGCTGCAACTAAGTATTCACTAGCAATTACAGTAGTTTAATAACATCCTTTTCCCAGAGTAAAAACAAAAAAAAAAGGAATGTCAATTACGTACTATAGTATTTATCTCTATGTATCTATAAATATCTTATTAAATTGCCGATCGAGATAAAAATTATTATTTACATCGTTAAATGAAATTCGATTCATTGTTTTGACTACTTTCTTTCTCATGAATTCACACATACGAAGAAATTATCGTCTCCGAATCAAACGCATTAACAACAATTTATAGTAACATTACATCAAAGAACGTATTATTTTATTTACATTACCTACGTAAACAATAATAATTTCATATGCGTGTAGGTGTACTTCAACAATGTTTGCTTAAGCAGCAGTGTGTCGAATAATACGTTTTTATTGATGACTCGATGATTGAACATTTTTAGGCTTTCTGTTGTTAATGAGTGGCGAGTACAGTCAACAATTTCTGTATATTAAAAAAAGGCATTAAACAACGTTCCTCTTAGACCAAAACTCATCGATACCAATCATTATTATAACACCCCATTTTATATCGCATCTCGATTTTAGACCCACATGTTTAAAAGCAAAAAAAAAATCACTATTGCATCAGTGACTTAATATCAAACTACGAACACGAGTTTAAAATTGTGTACGGTGATTGATCGTTTTAAAAAAATATAATTAATAGGTACTTTCAGATTCTGAACGAAGTGAAGAAGCTAGTGTTTTTACAGTGATGTTTATTTTTTTTTTCTGTGTACAACTTTTCGTATAGAAATACTTGTTCAAAAGTTTCGATCAGTAACTTTTTGAAACCGGATTTTCCTCTAGATTCACGTTTCCCAACCTATGGGTCGCGACCCAAAATTGGGTCGCCAAATATTTTTAATGGGTCGCTGCTCATTAACAAAAATAGAATATAATAAAGAGAAAATATCTAAATAAATAATAAAAATAAAAATAACTAAATATATAAAAACTAATAACAATAAATTTAAAATATTTGTGACGAAACGTTGTTATTTTTTAGTGCAATACGGCAATCAATTTAGCTAATTTCTTATTACTACTACTACTACTACTACTACTACTACTACTATGAGCAATATCATTAATTTTATCGTTTTACCTATTTAATATTTTGTCAATTTGTTTTTATTTACAGTTGATTCTGAATTATAAATATTTTAATTCTAAGATTAGTTTTAGTATTATTTGTAATTGACAACAATAAGGAATTGCTTATTAACAAATTATCTTTAATGTTACCATATCAATGTACACCTAATTCAATTTTTTTTAGATTCTGAACGAAGTAAAGAAGCTAGTGTTTTTACAATGATGTTTTTTTTTTTTTATTTATTTATTTATTTTTTTTTTTTGTACAACTTTTTGTATAGAATTACTTGTCCAAAAGTTTCGATCAATAACTTTTTGAAACCCGATTTG
>JAIPRM010006368.1:0-18819 GCA_025469315.1 Stegophylla sp. TES_Ste_2020 | reverse complement strand
ATATCATATTTTGTTTCATGTTAATACATTTTTAGTGTATATTTCAATAATACATTAATTGAATAAATGCATGCATATTTCGTACGTTTTAGTGCATATAATTCCGGGTCTGATATTTTTTTTTTCTGATTTTATTAACTTCCTTCGTTCAGAATCGTTTTACTGAAGAAATGATTTATTGTGTCTTTAAAATTTAATACGCCCGTCAAGAGAATATCACCCGTCGTGCGAAGTATGTCCAGCTTTTTTTTTTACATTCTGAGTGGAGCGAAAAAACATGTGTTTTTCAATGATGTTTATTTATTTTTATTTTTTTATACGAGGACAAATTTTCGTATGAAAATACTTCTCCAAATTCCAAAAGTTTAAAAAAGTAATTTCTGAGATCGGAAATCGCATCTAATTGGAACTTTTGGTAGGTAATTTTTCAAATTTTTCAATACTTTTTCAAAAACAAGGAAAACCTGTCAAAAAATTGAATAAAATCAACAAAATATATGCATAAATACAAAAAAAAAGATTTTGGCGCAAGAAAATTTTGAAAATGTGAAAAAAAATTTTGGAGATTTTTTGAAAATTTTTTTTTTTCTTATATTATTAACTTCCTTCGTTCAGAATCGTTTTACTGAAGAAATGATTTATCGTTTCTCTAAAATTTAATACGCCCGTCAAGAGAATACCACCCTTCGTGCGAAGTACACCCATCGTGCGAAGTATGTCCGGCTTTTTTTTTTTATTTAGGTATATTTTACCGTTTTCATATTTTTCACCTCTTTAAAGTACCAGTAAATTCTAATTCACTATCAGAAACCTGTACTGCACGTACTGATCCGAGCAATATTTTTAGTAGAAAAAGTATTTCCAGAAAATATAAAAAAATAAATGCCATTATCAATGCATCAAGTTCTTCTTTTCACTCAGAATCTATGATAAAACCAGCATGTATACCAATATTAGATCAATTAACAGTGACAGAATGGATATTAATTATTATTTTTGATCCAATTAAAAATTAATGAATACAAACCTAAATAATTTAGACACGATGTATTTTACTATTACTTAAGTTGTGAATTGAACAAAAAAAAAAAAAAAATTTGAGCAACGATTATAACAATATTATATTAATAATTACAGTCTTAACCAAAAAGCCGCAGCCGTGTCCACCTACGACAGCGCATAATAGGGTGGGGTGAGTGGTAGGACGGAGCCCCGCGGACCGAGTGTGGGAGTGGCGGAGAACCGCGTGGAAAGAGTAGATGAGTGTGAGAAAAGGTGTGGGGGAGGGGAGAGAGAGGAATAATGGAAAAAAAAAACGAAATGGAAAAAACCATCGTCGCCGTCCTCGCCGGTCGCACGTCAGTCCACCAGTACACGTTGTTCCGGTTTCGGGTGCGTTCGCGTGTGCGCAACAGGTAGGTGAAATAATAATAATACAAATAATAAAATAAATTATTATTATTATTATTATTATTCAGTTCCCGTCCCCTCGTCGTTGTCGACCGTCAGTCAGCGGCAAACGCTCACGCTCGTCTTACATTTAATATATTATACACATAATATTTGCTATCTACTCGGCCAAAGTTGTCTGCTGTTTTACGTTTTATTTTTTATTTATTCCCTCGAGACCTACGCACGACCACTGACGGTCCCCCGCATTATGCGCTCCTCGTCGTCGTACGACACTGCAACGTTGTGCCCACAGCCCGTGTCCGTCTCGTCGTCGTGACCGTCGTCGCCAACGAACCTCTCTGGACTTTAAGCCGGACTTTCGTACTTCATATTCGCTTGGGCGGCCGTACTGCCCCGCGAAACCTCCTGTTTTTATTTATCATCTTTGGTCTTCTTGTTCACGATAATAATTATTATATTAATAACATGCGGTTCGCCGTTTCGCGACCTACCCTGATGTCGTCATCACGGCTGTTGCAGTTCCTTGCGCTGTCAATCGCGCTCCCGAACGTCGTCCGGTCTGTAGAATCCACGGCTGATCCTAAACGTGAGTACAATACGAATACACACATACAAATCGTTTAGATTTGAGTTAATATGTCTATAAAACATGTGTTCATTATACCATTGTTAGCGGCTAAACGGCAAGACAACCCGTACAGTTTTGTAATATAATGCAGGGGCTTACCAGAGACTGTTACAAGATTCGACGATTTAACTCGCAGAGTATATCCAAAAATGTGCCTTGGATATTTGTTATCAGTCCGTTGTAAATTCGTGTTGGAAATCGCATTGTTATTTTTACTTTTACATTTCGTCCACACAATTCAACGATACGACTTTTTTCATCGCTCAAATGCAAACGATTTTTAGTGTTAAGTCGTTTATTAAGTATCTACTACTTTCAAGTTGTATTAAAAAGTATACTTGTTATATGAAAACCTGTAGTGTTAGGAAAAATAAAACATTACTTGTTATTACCATACAATTGAAATAAATTATTTAAATTTTAAAACAAATTTCTTTTACCTTTTTGTAATCTTAAGTCTATTGTCTTGATACATTTTGTTTGGTTGTTTATTTTCAGTATAGTTTTTATTATTGAAACTTTCGTTTTATCTTCTGACGTAACGTGGATAATACATTTTAGAATCAAAAATGACAGTTATCCCGTAGGTACACATAGTTTGCAACTGTTGTACAATATTATAGGTTAATATTGTAAGTATACTGCTGAACCTTCAACTGATAGAAATTTATATATTATTAAAATGCTTAATTTTGATAAGCTATTAGAAAAAAGCTCCCTCCCACAATTTGTAGCGTTAAGCATGAAAATTATAATATTTGACATTTTAGCGATTTTATCATTATTTTATTTTGTACCTATTCATTTTGATACAGTATTTTGTATCTCGTACGTACAAAAATAGATTGATGTATCTATTATTTGATATTTTGATAATTTTTTAAATATCTTACTTATTCTCAGTTGTATGCCTTTCGAAATTTAGAAATTTAAAATATTAGTTAATTAACTGGGTACACAGTCATTTTCTTAATGTGAGAAAATAGGAATGGTCTTAACGTGTTCACTGTTCATATTTTAGCTAATTCGCTGTACATATGTCAATACATAATAATTTATTCGGTCGATTCTGCTGCTTGAGTTTTATTCAACGTCCCTTCGGATTAACTGCAAACATACCATTGCAACTGAAGTGTATATACTAACGTTTGGCATTAATGTCAGTGTCACTGACTACCTACAAATTCACCGGCATCGTTTTAACTTGTAATTAATATAATTACCAATCGATTCCGCTGTTGTGAAATTGTTCACTGTGTGTATTACGTCCAAAAATAAAAAATTGTCTGGACGTGTGTTTGAAATATTATAGTTAGATCGTTAAATGATTATAAAAGCATACACAGATGTTTCCAAATATACAAAATTCAACCAAGATGCACGTCGATCGTTTACTAGATTTAATATTTTTCTAGTTATTATTGAAATTGTTGCATGTTTGAGTAAAATTTAGAAATCACATGTTGGTAAATAATAATTAAAAATAGAATATACATTTCATAAATTTAAAGATCAAGTAAAATAATAGTAATCAAAACTTCACTAGAATTCGGTCAAGTATCAATTTACTATAATAAATATTACGATCGTTGACTTATATTCGACCCTAGTCCATACCATAGTTAGTAGAATATACCATAGTTACGATGAACTATAAAATAATACAAAATATTTTCTTGCAAAATCCAACTTTTTATACTTTATCTCGAAAATATTCACGTGGTTACAAATGCAATAATAAAAATAACATTATTCAATTCTGATTAACTCATAATATACGTGTGGTACATCTGACGTTTTCGGTACGTTTGAAATATAAATTGTTATGGGTTCTAGATCACATTGTATGGTCAATTTTTAAAATTTATTTTAGGTGGTCACTTTGTACTGTAACAGATACCGAATTTTTTTTCGAGGCGGCCAGTTTATACTGTGACAGCAAACAATAAAATTGACAAGACGTAGTTCATATTTTTCCTAAGGTGTCTATTTAGAACTAAATCGGATGGTAGCCGGTCATTTTGGCGAAAGAATATTTCAGTGAATAGCCATACGGAAGATATTAAAATTAATTGTTGTGCATTATATTGTTTTTATTGGAGTATTAATATGTTTGTTTATTAGATTTTTTGAATGGTGAACCTTGGTGGATGTTTTAAAAAAAATTTTTAGAAATTTTTAACCTATAATTTTAAAGAAATGATAAATAATTTCTTGAATAAACTGATCCTGAATGAAAAAACTACTGAGAATTTCAAAAAATTATCTTTATAAAGTAGAGCCGAATTATAATTCAAAAAGTTGCTATTCGAAACTTTTCGACAAGCAATTCTATATGAAAAAGTGCTTACAGAAAAAATAAAAATAATCATATTAAATATCATTATAAAAAAATTAGCTTCTTTAGTCTTTACTCAGAATCTAAAATAATAAACAAAAAAAGCATATAGTTACCTTTATGGTACTATATACTATTTTAGATTCTGAGCAAAGTGAATACGTAAGTGTTTTTACAATGATGTTTATTTATTTTATATTTTTTTTTATTTTAACTCATTTTCGTATGGAAATACATGCCAAAAGTCTTGACCAGAAACTTTTTGAAACCGGATTTTCCTCTAGATAGTATCTTAAAAAGTTTATTTTTTGTTTTTCTTAAATTTTCAATTTTTTTTTTGGAAATAACTACTCAAAATTTCACAAAAAAAACTCGAAAACCATCATTTTTGGATTAAAATTTTAAGAAAATTTATAAATAGATAAACAATAACGTGAAAAATATTTTGGCTCAAGAAAATTTTGAAAATTTGAAAAAAAATTTTGAATATTAATTTTTATTTTTTCTGTAAACAATTTTTTGTATGGAAATACTTGTCTAAAAGTTTCGACTAGCAACTTTTGAAACCAGATTTGCCTCTAGATAGTACTTCAAAGAAATTATTTTTCGAAAATCTTAATTGTTTACTAAAAATTTGGGAAAATTACTAAAATCTCGACAAAAAAACTCGGAAACTGTCTTTTTTTTTAGTCTATTTTTTTATGAAAATATAAACATAAATAGACAATAATATTAAAAATATTTGTCGCCTTTCTTTATATATTGAATAAAAAAAAGTAAAGTAAAGCACAGATAAGTAAAGTATATAGTAAAGTAAAACAAATAAAATATTGACAAGAAAGCTGGACATACTTCGAACGACAAGTATCTTTGGTTTTGTGGTCAGATAACCTTGGCGAGTGTGTTGAAAATGATAATTATTATTGTCCTTTATATTATTAACATCCTTCATTCAGAATCATATTATTGAAGAAATAGTTCATCATTTCTTTAAAATTCTATACACCCACCTAAAGTATCTGACCCGAGGAGTGAAAAATATCCATGATGCAAAGTATGTCCGGCTTTTTTGTCCATACTTACCTTTGCTTTACTTTAATTTACTTTATTTTACTTTACTTTACTTTAGTTACTTAAACTGACTTTACTTTACTTATTTTTGCTTTTTTGCATTATGGCTAAGAAATTTGAATTATTTTTTAAAGACAACATTAGGATGTATTTTACATTTCTTCGATGTGTTTTTTCGCTGATATATTCTTTTGCCGAAATGTCCAAGAACCAAATCAAGTGGCTAATATTTCCTATATAAAACTGTACATTTAATAGGTAATACTGCCACTATTATTATCAATTACTATTTACTTATTGGTTACAAATTATGATTTCTATGAAAGAAATACTAATAAACTAAACTGAGAAATACTTAATAATTGCGAAATTTTAATTATAAATTTGTTTCAACTGTCATGGATTCACCATCGTCCTAACTCCTATAATATGAGCTAATACAAATTATCAATACTAATACACACGAAATATTTAGTTAGTAGAAATTGAGTATAGTATATTAATTAATAATAATTGCCATTATTCAGTAACTTTGGTACCTAGTCGTTTTGATGAACTACAATGAAGCTATGTTGACTAAATTAACGTAAATGTTTTCAGTTTTTCTCCAACTTCTCCTACATCGATAATAATTTCATCTGTTTATTCTATGTATTTAATACATTTGACCATACAAACTGTCCACCTTCAAATTATCTATATTCTATATATATTTGAACCGTATAAACTGACAGCCTTTGGAAAATTTAAATAATAGACCGTAAAAATTGATAGTTTATCGATTTTTGGGGCATTTTATAAATATGCAAGGGCGTAGCCAGGAAAGGCAGCTAGGGGAAAATGCCCCTCCCTGATCAAAAGTGGATGTTTTTAATATGTTTAATATCGAATATTTATTAAGTGATTTAATTAATAACATGTTCTTATCTAAATACGTAAATAATACGAAATCGTAATCAGTAAATTAAATTGGAATATTTGTAGACTGTAGTCTATTTTCAAAATTGTACAGCGATGTATTCTTTTCCGAGAGAAGATATCGATGATTATTATCGCAGAAAGGCTTCTTTTATGTTTTCAATGAAATATTATTACACTGTATTAAAAATTTATAGACATTTAGAGCATTATAAAAGAATACTATGTGCTACACGTATGCAGTGTATATGTACCTACAACAAAATTAGGTTGTGCAATAGTTATTTGTAACATTCGATAAGCGATAGTGTTCAAATAATCGATTGTATTCGATTAATCGATATTTTTTTTTATCCAAAATAATAGATTAATCGATATATTGGTACGGGGCTAACTTCAACGTATGGATCGTGGGGAGTAAAAATGAATATTCCAAGTGCTGCCGCCACCCCAGTCGCCTATTAGGAGACCCAGTACGCTATAGAAGTCAGAGCGGTTCCTAAATACCTGCTACATTCTCATTCAAAAATATATTTATTCCGAAGCTGTTAATAGCCAAGTAATTTTAACGGAAATTGTAAATTTGTTCTAATTTCTAATTTGCCTTTATTCTAATGAATATTTTCAATTTCATGCTTACTCCTCCCCTTAGTAAAAATCCTGACTACGCCCTCGTAAATATGTATAATATATATATATATAAAATCTTTTGTATTTTAAAATAATTCGATATTAATATCATCATAATATTTCATCAAAAAAATATATATCGTCATCTTTACTAAATATCTATTTCTATCAATTCCATCTAGAAACTCATCACGGGTAGTCTAGTGTTGAATGATTATACAGCTACGAGTAGAAAACCAATTTTCCAACTGAACGAACGTTGTCAGGTAGACATTAGATGCTTTTTTCTTTTTTTTTTTCCAATCTTACATGAGATGAATAGTTGAATATTGAATTGAAAACACGTACCTTGTACAAAATGTACAAAATCCCGCTCAGTACCTAATAACATGTGCCGTAAAAGCAATGACTCGCGTATTTTATAAAAGACTTAAAACAATAGATAACCGTACGTATTAGCAGTTTCAAGTATACGCACGAACCTATAAAATATAGTATGGTCAGTCATAAAAATATTGTTAGGTGCGTGCCATTATAATGATCGACGGAAAATTGTATGTATCTAATAAGCGGTTCCTGTGAATATTCATTTAGTTTTGTGAAACATTATTAATTCTGACGTGACTCGTGCTGGATACGGTTATAAAGTAGGTACACGGAATAGCCATAGAATTATTTTATAGGGGCACTATGATTACTCGTATTACTAGTGGTAGATAGTATAGCTGAGGACTTTCGGTATTTATAAATCTCAAAACATGTATTCTGTGTTTATTATTTAAACTAAAATTATTTAATAATCATCTGAAATTCGGCCACGAGTTAAAAATACTAAGTTACTTAATTCTGACACATAATATCGTAAACGAAAGTTCAATGATTGGTTTTCCTTTGACATATTTCTTTGGTACATGAAAAGTCATGATTTTAGCTTATCTCGAGATATACAGCTCCATATGATAATATTATATTCCATTTTAATTCTGTTTTCGTTCTATCGTTTTTGTTAAATCAAAATAATCTAAAAATAATAATAAATAGCCTGGTGATAACAATTTAAAAGTTTTAGTGAACAGATTTCCATAATTCTGTGACACGCATGTTGATATTATTGCTAATTACAAATAACATTTGATAATTTTAATAAATATAACGATTGTCTGTAATTTTTCTCGGTAATAATTTAGCCCCATCCAGTACCGGACGTGTATCTGTGCTTTTGATAATTAAGAATCGTCCGAAAGACGTTTCCTATAACGTTTCTCATTGTCGTTACAATTTTATTACATTAAAAATAGCATTTAAACCGCGTGATTCTTTTTATCCCTTAATGCGAACTCCGAGTTGGGCAACATATTCTGTCATCCAAGACCGTCTAGTTTCACTAATGATTCTCTACGACTACAGTGCGTACCTACCTGCATAATTTATAAATGCCGACCAAAAACATTGCAACCTACACGGTGGATGCGTTTATTCGTTCATTACATATTTCTACAACGCTGATTATTATTGCGCGTTTCCTGTGCACAACAGACCGTACGCGATATTTTTTGTGAAGCCCCGTGTGACGGTTTCTCGTTTTTGTATTACGTATACATACACTAAGACCGCTCGCGTATACCTACTAATGTATACCTAATGCATGAGTACTCGATGTAGGTGTATTATTATCCACAGTACAATCGGTTTTAAACGAGCGCAGTGTCAAACTGGAGGTATAACGACCCCGTATACGGGAAACCGAGTGCGATTTCGTGTATTCCAAAGTCGGAAATTTCAACCGAAAGTCTGTGGATTAACTTTGACAAAATAATTTTCATTTATTATAATATAAACAGTTTTGCACACTACGCTTTAAAATGTACATTTTTATTTTAATGTCCTAATATTTAACAACAACAGTAATAATATAATAATAGATAATATGATCAATATTCCAGTAGACAAGAGATATTTTACCGACACAATTCACAACATTTGAGAAGTTCCCATTTTTTTTTTTTTATTATTACGCACTCTTCTCAAAAATTGATCATTTTAAATAAGTTGAAACGCAATTTCTGTGATTATTTTTTTACTTCAAGAGATTTAGTTTCGAATGACTGCCAAGCATAAAGGCATTTTATAATTTTAAAGTTTGCGTACCACAACTGAATGCACTTTAAAATGTTAATTTTGATTTGGGTTTTCCTTTGAAATATTTTACAAATGATCTATTATCAGTGAAATTCACAATAATTGTTAGTATCAGTTCAACAAATTATATTTTAACTTTTAATTACTATTTATAATTATTTGAAACTTCCTTTTCTTCACTTTTTCATGTCATTCGTATCTCATCCGTCACAAATTTCACACATGTTCCTGAAGTATTATAATACGAACATACTACTAGTGGGTATAATATGCAAGCTAGCTATAGACCACACGAAATAATTAACACCCTTAGCAGTTCACACTGCGGAGACAATAATGACTTGCTGTTGGCACATTTGGTGGCACTCACTATCTATAATATATTATTAAAATGATGTGTGTATTAGCTGACTTAAGACCAAATGCAATTTGCTTTATACTCGCAATGTACAATGTGAGAACGTATGCCCAACTAAAAGACTTTTGTAATGCGTTTTTTTTCTCGTCGTCGACCGGCACGATTGTATTAAAAACAATGTCTGCATTGGGCCACAACATGCAATAATAGCAGAAACCGAACACGTTTACCCCGGGGCAATACATCACTGAAGTCCCTATGCAAGCGCTACGCATACGAGCCTAAATTGTCACGTAGTGTTTACGATTAAGTTTTGACAATGAATGTGACTCTGTATAACTGCAACGCAGGTAACCTACCTGATGTAGATGTTTATGCCATAGATAATAATATATGGACTGATGTCCGATCAAAATTATTCGTCAGGCAATAATATATCATACGTCACCAATATACTTCGATCGATCATCAACATTCATGGGCCATTATCGCTCAGTTAAGTATTTCTATATTCTAGCAATAATTTGTATTTTAAATCGTTACCTAAGAAACACGAGTACATTTTTAACTAACAAATACTACGGTTTTTTCATATAATTTATAAAATATTCAGAACATTGTAAAAAGTCATAAGTACCCAAAAAAATATCACGTACTAACACTAGGTTGACCTATACGCCTCTCTCCCCGTATGCATATAAGTGCATTAGAAAGTTATTTCGGCAAACCGATGAGACTGGGCCCAAGATGAGTATGAATTAGTAATAATAACCGACGGATTCCTCTACACGGTAATAATATATAGTTTGTTGTATTATTGAGTAAACTGACCAGCCACACTCGAATATATTATTATGTGCGCGTGCAGTATGATTAATAATAATAATAATATGTAACGGTACTCATAGGTCACACTTTCATCGATTGTGCGAATGTCAAGAAATTCACATGTTCATATTCCTGCATTTATAAGTTATTATTACAGTATAGTTTCTATGTCTGCAGACAACTAATACTAATTTCGGGATTTACAAGAAGGAACTAATTCGTTTGTTTAAATTCGTACACTAAGTCATATACGATTATTATTACAACAATGCTCATATTAGTGTTATATCAAATATCAATCATAATATTATAGTAGAAATATAATATTTTATTTTATTTTTTAAATCATATATTGATGAATATACTCGTATATGAATAGAAATTGTGTACAGCTAGGTACGTTGTCCGGATTTTTCTTGTTCTTTGTAGATATTATTTATTTGGTTAAAGACGAAAACGGGTAATGTAAATACTATCAATTTTTGCACATCACCCGTCAATATAAATACCCATATTTATAGGCGTTATTTCATTTTTTAACTAAGAGGATATACAAACATTCTGGATCCGATTCTATCCTCCTATCCCCTCACACCATGAAAAACAAAAATAAAAGGTAAATATAAATTATTGATAATTTGCTTTAGTATATTGAAGATAAATTAACAGGAAAAATCTGATTTGATAAAAAAACTAATGAAATACTTTAAAAACATAAATATCATGAAAAAATAAATATTTTTTTGATTCTAATCAAAGTGAAGATGCTAGTGTTTTTTTACAATGATATTTATTTATTTATTTTTTTGTTTCTGTAATCAGTTTTTCGTATTGGAAAAACTTGTTCAAAAGTTTTGTTTCGTGATTTTTTAAAACCGGATATACCTCTAAATGATACTTAAAACAGGTCATTTTTCGAAATTCTCAATAGTTTTCTCGAAATTTGGGAAAAACTTCCCAAAACTATCTTTTTTATAATCCAAACTTTTTGAATATTTAAACATAGGTAGATAATAATTTAAGAAATATTTTGGCGCAAGGAAATTTTGATAATGTAAAAAAAAATTTTGCAATTTTTTCTACTACCTTTTTTCTTATTAAAATTTGTATTTTTAGTAAATTTTCCTTTTTTCCTTTTCTTTATTTTTTAGATAAAAAAAAGTAAAGCAAAACACAGAAAATCAAGGATGAGTAAAGTAAAGTATAGACAAGAAAGCCATACATACTTCGCACCATGGGTATTCTTTGCTCCTCAATTCAGATACTCTTGGTTGGTGTGTTGAAAATGACGATTGTTCTTTATATTATTAACATATACTTCGCTCACAATCGTATTATTGAAGAAATTATTTATCGTTTATTTAAAATTCAACCCACCAAAAGAAATATCTGACTTGAGGAGCGAAGAATACTGATGCAAATAATGCGCGACTTCCTTTTTTTTAAATAACAGTCTACAAAAAAAATGTTCCGAAAACAATTAGTCGAATATCCGACATGTTAGTCTAATATATAGTATGAACAACTTTTAGTTCAATAATGAATTGATATTTTAATTTGTATAAAGTATTTCTTCAATTCTTTATCTTAATTGTAAGAAAAAAAGTAATTCCTTCTAATTTTTTGATAATATTAAACAATTAGATGAAAATCAATATCCTCGTTTACCATATTATTATAATATACATTTTTGAAGGAGTTACGCCTATGTCTATATTGTAAGCAATATCCTATTTTATTTGAGTAAAGACTAACGTCATGTATATATATTTTACAAATATAACAATATGATAACATGTATCAAAGTTACGGAGCGAAGCGACGCTTAACGTCATTCACGGGAACGAAATCATCAAGATGATGGTCAATCATCATCTGGAGGCAAATCCGGTTTCAAAAAGTTGCTGATCAAGACTTTTGAATAAATGTTTTTGTACGAAAAAGTGTTCACAGAAAAAAAATAAACATCACTGTAAAAACAAAGCTTCTTCGCTTCATTTAGAATCTAAAAGTAAATGTACGCAAACGAGTTGTATCTTTATATTTAAACCTGAAAATCTGTGTGCGCAAACGAGTCGTAAAAATGGTAATCGTGCGCAAACAAATTGCAGCCCTCCTGTATTTGAGCTCCCATAGTTGATTAAAACAATTAACCTCCCCCCACAGATATTTTATTCTGATTGCACACATGTGGCTCTAGAGTTAAACCAGATCTGAAAGGCTATGCATGTAAGTACCTACACCGCATTATTATTATCAATGTACTTTTATATCATAATGTAATATAATTAATATAAATACGACGTGTTCTGATCATTTCTAGTGGGACTTCGCTCACATGGGTGAAAAGGGGTTACTTACCTGCACACACCGGTCGACATTTATTTTAAGTATTTATTACCATCATTAGTCAGTTATACATATTTGAGCATACAACGCGTAGGTACTATATAGAAAACACAGGAATGCGCCCGTTTGTTTATTACAGACCGCACGTAACGAGTTTGAGATATATTACTAATATATTATGACGTCTGAAAGACACGAAAAAACTGAATCCCTATCGGCGTTGGCGGGTAGGTATAAAGCATAATAATATAATATATAGGAAGCTATAACGAAACACGATTATTTTATTGCAGTCGAGTATTTTAGATCCCCGTTAAAATTACGTATAAGGGCTATTTTTTAGTGTCAAACTTGGGATTTGATAAAATATAGGAAGGTATTCAATATTTTATCATCTAATAAATATTTTTTACACACATATTTCCGTTTCTTCAGTAGCTATAACAATTATTCTTATACACACACGAATATAAAAAAACATTAGTATCTTTATTGCATATAATATGTACAAACCATAAAATACATATATAGCATATTATTTCAGTATGTATATGTCATAAATAACTACAAAGATTTTTATAAATGTCTCCAAACACTTGAATATCTTTTTCTGGAGATATATCTTTGTATTTTGCTTGAATTCTCAAAATTAACTTATGATATAGAGGGCGATAACATTACCATACCTAATATAATTATGAAGAATGTAGGTACACTTAAACTACTCAGATGAGATAAAATACATTATTAAAATTAATTTTAATGTATTGAAATAATAAAATATTTGAAAAGTTGAACAAGTTGATACTTTTTAATAATATAATGTAGTTGTCAAGAATACAAAAACAAAATGACTTTTTTTAGACTTCTAAACATACGTTTAGACTCTTAATATCCCTGTATTTTTTGTTTGTCTAACCGTCCTTCAATAGTTACTAGTACATTTGATTACCCGGAAAATAGGTATTAATTCGTTTTATAGTTAATATCATAACATTCATAACATAGTGATGGGGAACATTGTTGACCTAAATTTAAATTTACTTCATTCAATTTAGTATTTGTATATTTGTATTTAATATTTTTTTATTAGTTTTTAAATATTAGTATTTTTATTTAATTTATTCAGGTTGCTGCAAGTAAATCACATTATGTTAAGCAAAACCTTACTGTGAAGTAAATAAAATAATTTATTGTGTCCTCGAAAAACATTATTCAATTATTATTTGCTCCGATCGGACGTCTTAAATTTACAGATAGACACGTGTTAATTAGCCGAACAGCATAGATGTATTTTAAATTGTATATATTAACGCGGTGGGTTTAGAACAGTTCTATTATTATTAATATTAGTATTTCAATTTTGTTTGATATTATGCATATATCTGTACGCTTTTTTTCTTGATGAATGAACCTACATAATACACTTTGAACGCCTGCAGTTCTTTTAATATGGCTGCACAGTCTAAAGATTTCCAATATATTATTATTCTCCTTATACAGAGTAAACAATGATTGTTGTCAACATAGACTGCTGCCCTTTGTGTACCTACTTATTATATTGTGTGTCAGAGTATAATGGAAACACAAACAAATTAAAAACAAAAAACTAACAAAAGATGCGATCAAAGATCTCCATGTTACAGAGATGACTATGTGATCCTTAAGGTAATAAAGTAAAGGTAGTAATTTACCTCGTCTGTTTTTTATTGTAACTTGTAGGTATGTACTTATCAGCATATACTTTTATCATCGTGTAAATTTGTAGCAAAATAGTTTGAGTTTAGAAATCAAATGATTAAATAAATATAGAGTATCTAAGTACTTATCTATACCAATTAACAGAAAAGCTGTGTTCGGTTTTAGTACTTACAGACATGTTAATGTGTACAAATAACATAGAAACAACAGAATTTATTACAACTACACCTACATAATAATCTCTATGTTAAGTTATCGAATAGTATTCTCTTTGTATTACAAGCAATTAAAACACAAACTGATAACACATCGAAAACAGTGTCGTTATTGTTTAGTATATTTAACGTGCGAACAATATAGCATACCAACATCGACTAGAATTCATTTTCTAGAATTCAATTCTTGAAGAACATGACAGTTTTTCTAGAATTCAATTCTTGAAGAACATGACAGTTATTTATTTGTTAGGTATTCAGGTTAGATTGGGATAGCATTTGATTTTATGTTTTAAGTCGTATAAAGTTTTTTGCTATCGGATTATACAGCGATTGCTTTAAGAACATCAGATTCAAACAAAAATAAAGTTTTGCTTAATATCGCAAGCTGAATAGCTAGTTGTAGTTTATTTATTCGTAAGTCACTGAAAATCACTATTTCAAACAAAATCCGTCAATATATCTTTAACTTACTAAAAATTGTTTTAATTAGGTATTTTAGATTCTGAGTAGGGCGAAGAAGCTAGTGATTTTATAATGAAGTTTATTTTTATTTTCACAATTTTAGAATCACAATTTTACTCATTTAGGTGCTTTTGAGAGGTAATTTTTTGAAATTCTCAATAGGTTTTTCAAAATTTGTAAAAATATAACCAATATTTAACAATAACGTCTTTTAAATTATTATTTTTTTAATCCAAAATTTATAAAAATTGAAGTACTTTTCATAGTAAA
This sequence comes from Stegophylla sp. TES_Ste_2020, assembly GCA_025469315.1. Taxonomy (NCBI): domain Eukaryota; kingdom Metazoa; phylum Arthropoda; class Insecta; order Hemiptera; family Aphididae; genus Stegophylla; species Stegophylla sp. TES_Ste_2020. The sequence goes on along the minus strand of JAIPRM010006368.1, from coordinate 3,496 downwards.
ACTGAAATATAAAATAATAATAAAAAAATATATAATAATGAAAATATACTGTAATATAAAACTGGCTGAATTAAAAATATATATTTTTTTTGTAATAATAACAAATTGTATAATTGTTTAGTGATATTGTCTAGAACAGTGATTCTTAACCAGTGTTTCATGTACTTTGAGTAAGTATTCCTCCTAAATTTAAAACTTAGTGGAAAAAAATTTATAAAATAAATTAAGATTTAGTATCATCGACTTAACATTTTGATTTTTATCAATTTCTAAAACACAGGAGGAAATTAGGGAGGTTTGGGATCTTAGATCCGAAATCCATTCAAAATTTATCATAAATTTCATTATGTAAGTATTATTAGGAGGGTTAAATCTTAAATCGAACAAAAAAAACATGTTAGCTCCCAAAAAGTTTATGCTAATCTGGACATTGGTAAACTATAGACGTGTATAACCGGAAAAAATCGACATGTTCCGCGAAAATCGTATAAAATATTAAGTGTTCCATCATTCCAAAAAGGTTAAGAACCACTGGTCTAGAATAAACTGAAGCTCTGTTCAGAATTGTTTCATTGAAGAAATGATTTATTGTTTCTTTAAAATTAAATACACCCATGAAATCCCACCTGAAGAGCGAAAAACACCCATGGAGCAAACTACGAAGTATGTCCGGCTTTATTGATGTTTTACGTAAGATATTTAATACGAATTCTGAAGATGATCAGAATATGATTTGTTAATTTATTAGTGTTATAATATGTATTTAATTAAGTTTTATAGGTAACTAATAGGTAACTATTATGATATTAGTTGAAAAATTGCTTGCTCACTTTTTTGACTAATTAAAAAATGTATAATTATCGATCACTTTTTTCTTGATTTTAGCTGGTTATTTTTTTCATTGTTTTATAAAAATTAATCATCATCAGCATTACTCCGATAGGCGTAATACTAATTGTTGTAATACTGAAATAAGTACCAATAACTAATTAGGTGTCACGCGTGTACTAATGAAAACAAAAACACGCATGCAGAATTAGCTTGACTTAAAAAATGTTGTGCATGCCTATAAGTACATCGAGAATGTGATTTCTATAATCGTGTGTTTTTTGCGCATAATGTATTGTTGCTCGGAGGGAAAAATTGTTTTAACGTATATGTGTTAGGAACGAAACGTTATAGGTAAGTATATAATATATTGAAATCCTCAAGTCTTACGTAAAACGGGTTATTTGCGACTAGTAGGTACGAGTTGAGATCTTTGCACTCTATTATAAAACGTAGGTATATAATGAGCCGAACGTTATGAACAATTTCATATGCAGTAGTAATAACTACCTATTTTTCGAATAGTTACCTTTGTTCGTTATAACTGCTATCTGTCGAATTTGTTAGCATCAATTATCAATATTGGCACGATTAATAAGGCTATTGTTAGTTTGCCGCCCGTCAATACTCGCTCAAATTGTTTCTTCTTATACTCTCCACTGCGGCACAAACGGAATATGACAACAAAATCAATAATCGTAGATAATATTCGCAGTTAATTATATTATAATGATTATTATTATTAATAATTATAGGAAAAAGCGTGACTTTCGTATCAAATCTAAATAGTAGTATAATTTTGTGAAAATAGTATTGTTTATTTTGTTTAAAATCATTCGGTCACACAATTATGCATAGGATACATGGTCTGTTTTTTAATGAAACATTATTCGATTAACAACAATGGTAGTGGTCTGCGAAATGAGTACATTTGTCTGGGTACGATTAACGGTGAATTTTTATTTTTATTTTTACTAAATTTCTCTTTCAAAAAAGAGTACCTATTAAGTATTAGCTATATGGCACTATAGATGTGGTGCGTTTTATATGAATTGCTTATTAATCGTACAATCATTATAAAATATAATTTTAATGTGAACAGTACTATACTCTCGACTTCTGGATGAAAACAAAACGAATTGAAAAAAATCCTGTTATAGGTATCGGAATATACCCTGTATATTTTAGACACCTTTCTATATTTAAAACACCCACATAGTTTAATCACAGCCCCCATCATTAGCTTTCGTGAATGTCAAATCACTTACATCGCCGCAGTGTTCCCATATAATATGGTATTCTAACTACTATTAGTGACTTCTTTTGACCTAGTCTCTAATTTTTCAATGTTTGATGAAAAGGTCCCTTAGTAACTTTATTTACATTCTATAAGTCATTTAAAATAATATCGATGAATTTAAAGCTACTCTTAAGAATATACATATTTTTTATGGTGTGAATTTTTTTTAATTTTAAAAAATAATTGTAATTTATTTTGATTGATGTTATAATTTAGTTCATAAAATATCAGAAATATTTCAAAGCATAGGTATTCTTCGCTTCTCGAGTGGAACTTGTTGAATGTGTTAAATTTTAAAGAAACTATAAATCATTTCTTCAATAAAACGATTCTGAGCGGGGCTTTAGTTTATACTAGACAATTTACTTAAAAACTACTAAGTTTGTTATGATTATGAAATATATATATATATATATATTTTATTCAACCAATTTTATAGGTACCTCACTATTAACTGGGGTCTGAGAAAAGAAAAAATAACAAAAAAGAAAAAAATTCATTGATCAATATATTTTTCATATTATTTTCTACCTATGTTTCTTAAAGTTTGGGTTAAAAAAAAATTATTAAATGCGTTTTTGTAAAATTTTGGGTAGTTTTGCCCAAATGTTGGAAAAACTATTGAAAATTTTGAAATATGACCTCTTAAAGTATCATCTAGAAACAAGTTATGATTCATAAAATTGCTAATCAAAACTTTTTAATAAGTATTTCTACACGAAAATGTGTAAACATAAAAAAATAAATAAATAAAAAGTTCAACATTCATTGCATCATGATTATCCTTCACTCCTTGAGTCGGAAATTTCTTGGTGGGTATATTGAATTTTAAAGAAATGATAAATCATTCCTTCAATAAGACGATTGTAAGCGGAGCTACAGTTTATTCAAGACTTAAAAATGATAAAGATTGTAATTATAACAAAAAATATTTATTTTGTACTCAGCCAGTTTTTATTAACTGAGAACAGGAAAAAATATTTGATGAGAAATTAGGGTATTAATAAAAAATAATAATATAAAGAACAATAATAGTTGTCATTTTCAACACACCCACCAAGAGTATCTGAACTGAGGAGCAAAGAATACCCATGGTGCGAAGTATGTACGGCTTTCTTGTCTATACTTTAGTTTACTTATCTTTGATTTACCGTGTTTTGCTTTACTTTTTTTTTATCTAATAAATAAAAAAAAAAGAAAAAACGCGGGACATACATCGCACGATGGGTGTTCTTCGCACAACGGGTGGGATTCTTTGACGGGTGTATTGAATTTTAAAGAAACGATAAATCATTTCTTCAATAAGACGATTCTGAACGAGGGAGTTAATAATATAAAGAAGGAAGTTAATAATATAAATATAAAATA
>JAIPRM010006367.1:0-18823 GCA_025469315.1 Stegophylla sp. TES_Ste_2020 | reverse complement strand
ATCCTTTTGTTAATAGTTTTTGTGAATTTAAAATTAATGTGAATTTAGCTCTTAATTGTGAATTATAAGATAAACAATTTTATTGTAATTGGACCTTGTGTCCGTATGAATTATATAAATAAATAAATAAAAAAATACGAGCGTGTAATGTTGTTATGTAGAAACTCAATATTGAATTCGTGTTATAATAAAATATTAATGTATGTGATTCATTCGAATATGGCGGTTAAATGAACCGATAACATTTTAATTCGCCTACCCTTGATAATAAATAATTGTATTACAATTAGTCCAAAAAAATATTTTTATCGAAAAATACAGTCTTTATAGTAGTTTATTTTCCAATATAATATTTTACACGACACACACACACACACACACACACACTTATTGTTCTTTATAATATTATTATTAACTTCCTTCGTCTTCAGAATCGTCTTGTTGAAGAAACGACTTATCGTTTCTTTGAAATAATTCTACACGCACACACACACACACACACACACACACACACACCAAGAGTATCTGACCCGAGGATTTATAAGTGCACACCTATAGTGCGAATGGTATATCCGTCTTTCTCGTGTCTATACGTCGCTTTACTTTACTTTACTTTTTGCTATTAATATTGTTTTATTATTTTTATGATGCGAGTTTTAAGAGTTACATTTTGTATTTTATAATTAAATCAAATTACACATTTTAGTCATTTATTGTTTTGGACGATTCAAAGTCGTAATAAATACATACATAATAATATGATACTAATGTTTTTACACTGATGTTTATTTTTTTTTTTTTCTGTGTACAACTTCTCGTATAGAAATACCTGTCCAAAAGTTTCGATCAATAACTTTTTGAAACCCGATTCGCCTCTAGATTGTACTTTAAAGAGGTCATTTTTTGAATTTCTCAATTCTTCAATGTTTTTTTTTTTTTTGGAAAAAACTACCCAAAATTTGACAAAAACGACTCGGAAACGATCGTTTTTTGATCCGAACTATATGAAAATTTCAAAATAGATAGAAAATCATATGAGAAAGATTTTAGCGCAAGAAAGTTTTGAAAATGTAAAAAAAAAATTTTGAACATTTTTCTAACATTTTTTTTTCTCGTTTATTTTTTATATTTATTAACTTCCTCCGTTCAGAATAGTTTTATTGAAAAAATGATTTATCGTTTATTTAAAATCGTCAAGAGAATCCCACCCGTCGTGCGAAGCATGTCTCCGGCTTTTGTTATATTTCAATAATAATTAAATAAAAAAACAATAAATATTTTAATTGCTAGTACTTGAACAGTACGTGATAATATTATGTATGTAAATCGTTTTAATAAATTTAATTTAATTAGTCGCCACGTCGAGAAACGATTTCATTATTTTATTATTATTATTATTATTATTATAATTAACGTCACCTTTAATTGAATCGTTATTATTTTATTTTTTTTCCTAACACCCCCCCCCCACCATTATTATTAATGATATTTTGAAATCAGCAAAGCTCTAATGCCACCACCACATCGCATAAAATAATTAGTTACCATCCAGACAAATTATAATATTATGACATTAGTATGAAGTACTATTGTACCGGTGTTATTAATTTATTATTTTTTCTTTTTTTTTTTTTTTTTTATACATCTAGAATCTAATCAATCAAAACTTTGTCGATTTCAAAACGAGTACTTCGGAGAGACGTGTTTTTAGAATGTATTCTATTAGTAGATTTTTATACCCATACTCTTTGGATGTAATGTTAAATGAGAAAATGTAACTGACAAATAACCAAAAAATAATTTATAGATCATTGGGTTCGACCTCGCAGTCAGTGAAAAACATTATTTTGAAAAACATAAAATAACATAATGAAACCAAATCGATACTTTTTTTAAATTTCTTCAAATCCTTTATTCGTGCACATTGCATAAGTACTTTACTTTCTAAAAAAAAACTTTTTAATTCATTTTACGATTATAATTATTAATCAATCTAATGGTATCCAAAAGACTGTAGATTCTTACATTATTTCATTTCGAAAATTCTAAATCAAACAGCAAGCCGAAAAACGGGATTAATATGGGACAGACTTGAAATTACGGGACAAAAAGCGTCCTGAGAGAAGTTTTTCGAAGGACAACAGGACACAGAGCCAAAATAAAGGACAGTCGTGTATGAAACAGGACGTATGGTCATTCGCGTATGAAACCTGGATTACAAAATTACTTTTTTCCACCGCGGACGGACGTTCGAAACCACGTGATCTCGTAACTGTGTTACGGACAAATAATATGCAATGAACATTGTTCATAATAACTGTAACGTTTTATTGATCATCAGACTGCGACCGCGGAAGTTAAACAAAACGAACCTTTCCCCGCCCCCTTCTCCCTTCCTCCACCGGTTCTCTTACGCAGCCAAAAATATAATTCATATATACATATATATATATATATATATATATATAATATTGTACTTATACTATTGATTTCGGTTTATGAATACCGTTCGGTTAACCCTGAAGTGAAGTTTGTATTATTGAAAACTCTCGGTTCCTTTTTAAAAGAACACATTGTGTTCAGATATTGTTTTGACATCGGACATGTTAAACCAATTAGACGAATAATATTTACTGATGATGATGATGTTGATGACGGTTATTAATTGTTTAATGATTATTATTATTATCTTTCACTGTAACCGTGATGATGATGATGATTATGATTTAAAGTGGTGGGATGATATTAGGCACAATGTCAATATCGTTTTCGAAAAAACTCCAAGCTTTGAAACGTGCTAAGTAAAAACAAACCATTGACTTTTTTTTATTTATGTCTTTACTTTATTATAATACAAAACTGTTTTGCATAATATTCGTGTAAAATAATTTAAATTTAAATTTAGACCAAGGAAAATATAAGTCTAAATTATTATAATAATATGATGACGAAACTAATATTAAATTTAACGATAAAACTATATTTTAATATATACTTTTGATTCTTCGAGGTAAAAAGATAATTAATTATTTAAATATACCGTAAATTTTAATTTTTTTATCATACAACTACTATCCAGGTAAACAGTGATTAATTATAATAATTACTAACGATTTCGGTGAAGTTGACGTTTATCGTTCACTCGTTCAAACACAATAGTTAGTGAAAATAAAATGGTTAAAATTTAATTATATACTTAGTGTGAATTAGTTATTATTTTTTGTACCTATTAACAAAAATCGTAATGGTTGGCATTCAAATTATAATGTGTGGAAAATGTTGAAAATATGAAGAATAACATTTGAAATTATAATTTTAGATTATTTTGTCCAAACTTTAATTTAAACAATTTTTTTTTTTTTTTTTAATACCTTTTCAGGTTGCCAACATTAATGTGCTACAAACACGTCATACAATATACGTTCCATTATTATTTTTTTTTTTTAACAACAATACCCATTTTCAATCGTGCCAGTAATTCAAAAAAGAAAACAGAAAGAGTTACGAGTAAAATAAAATATTATATAACCAATCACAAACTTTTAAAGAAATCTTATTTCCAAAGACGAAGACTTAAAAAGCCGGAGACACTTCACAGCTTGTATATTCTTCGTTTCTCAGGTGGGACTTGTTGCGTTTGTCAAATTTAAAAAGAGAAACAATTTATAAAGTATTTCTTTAATAAAACGATCGAGTATAACTGGAGCCCCAGTTTATGTAAGGCAAATTCACGTGTATAAAATACAAAATGTTTATTGTCATCATTAAAAAAATAAATAAATTTATATACTTCTGCGAGTTTATATCCCACAATGAACTTAAATTGAGAACAGAGAAAATGATTGAAAAACTTAAAAAAAAAAGTTCACATTTTTCAAATAATTTTTTCATCGAAGTATTTTTTGTATTACTGTTCGTTTACATTTAAATTTTTATAAAGGCTGAATTGAAAAAAAATAAAAAAATAGAACTATTGAGAATTTCGGAAAATGACCTCCTAAAAGTACTATCTAAATACATAATCTGATTGGAAAAGTTATAAAAAAAAAAAAAAATTGTAAAAACATAAATTTCTTCGCTCCACTCAGAGTATATATATAAAAAGAAACTGAATAATTTCTTATTGATCAATATGTCTATTTATATTGATTTCAGAACAAAAAAAAATAAAATCCTATGTCAGCACAGCAGTGTACACTGGATAAAATTAAAATTCAGCACATAGTGAGTTGATATCCTTTAAAAAAACCAAAAATTGGATTACATATGATGGTTTTTCACTTGTTGATCTATACTAGCAATAGCTTTTTAGGGAAATTTAGAAAAAAAACTCGTTTGTAAACCAAAAACCAAAGCTCTCCATAAAAAAAAAAAAATAAAAAATGAATTAAAAAAACAAAAAAAAAAAAAAAACAGGACAATAGAGGATTCAAATATTTACATTACTGTTAATTAGCTTTTAAATGGAAGAACAGTGATAATATTATTATCGACAAATAATCGAAGTATAGAAATGTGATAAGAGGGGAGGGTAAAGGAAATGAGTGCACAGAAATGGTGCAGGAGACACGTCGAGCGGGGCGGGCAAGGGGAACAACAGGGTGTGTTCACAATGTGACCAAGTCGAAAAAAACGTTTTAATATAGGTTTAATGATAATTATATTATTAACGTTCTCTCGTATAAATAATCGTCATCGGTTACGGCTTTAGAGGAGGGGCGGGCGTGGAGGCCAAGTGCAAAAAAAAAAATTCTAGTAAAAAAATTAAATTTCTTCAATAATTAATAACTTTTTGTTATCAGAATTAATTTTTGTAGTTAGAAGTCGAAAGTAATTCGCACCACGGATATTCTTCGTTCTTCGAATCACTTAGCGGGTGTGTTGAAAAATTACGACTATTTTTGTTCTCTATAATATTATTAACGTCTTTCGTTCATAATCGTCTTATTGAAGAAATTATTTATCGTTTCTCTTTAAAATTCTACACACTCACCAAGAGTATCTGACCCGAAGAGCGAAGAATATTCGTGGTACGAATTACGTCCGGCTTTCTCGTCTATACTTTATTTTACTTTTTTTTCTTCTAATTCGATTAAAGCACGAAGAAATTATTTATAAATCGTGTGTCGAGTTTTATCAGGTTTTCTCTCAATATTCGACGATCATGTGAGAAAATCAAAATTTGAAAAAACTCAAAGAACTGTTTATACACGTGTTAGTAATTTAACGATATTATAAAAATAAGTGGGGGGGAAAAAACCAATCTATAAATGTACTTTTCTTTAAAAGTCACTTGTTGCAATGAAATCGAATTTAAATCACTGCCATTATGTCTTGTTTTTGATTTTGAAAAGCCTTACAACAGTATTTTTTTTTTTTTTTAATTAAAAACTCTCAATGTGCACAGCCACACGACAATTTATTATTTTTGGTATTTTTCATTGTAGATATTCGTCGACAATTTTATTAATATTATTAATATTCGACCCGTAGTAAGAGGTCCGATCATGATGTGGCGGGTTTTGATATTTTTTTTTTTTTTTTGGAAAAACAGCCATACCGCGAGCGCACACTTTGGGAACGTCTGCCTCCCCCCTCCCCCCAAGACGTTAACGCACACACCCGTGTAGTCGTGTCACACGCGTAGCTCTACGTATATCATAGGCGATAAAAAACGTTATAAAATAACATCAAATATTTATATTACGGTTTGGGGCTCCTCGTCGCAGAGGGATTTCGCTTTAATTTTATCGGTCCTACCCACCGTAGTCGGTCTGACGGGTGTAAAAATTAAATCTGACGGCGGCGGCGGCGGCCCCGGTGACAGGAGAGACAGCATATTTTATATACGTGTGACGCATAGTAATAATTATATATATACATTAAACCTAGATATAATATACTTTATGTATATAACTATGCGTGTTCGTCGCGGGTGGTTATTTTAGATTCTGGGAGGAGCGAAGGGGTTTATGATTTTTTTAAAATGATGTTCAGGTAAATGATTTTTTTTTTTCTTCCTGGAAACACTTTTTTCCGTATAGAAATACTTGTCCTAGACGCTTGATTAGTATTTCTATAGATCCGAAATCACACTCGGGTGGTACTTCGGGAGGAGGTCGTTTTTCAAATTTCTCGAAACTTTTTTCCAAAAAAAAAAAAAAAAACGAGGAAAATCTGTCGAAAATAATTCAGCTAGAAATTCGGAAATTTCACCGACTACTTGAAATAGACAAAACATATTTTGATAAAAATGTCAAACACGATTGATTTTTCAAACATAATTTTGTATAAAGCGTTTTGAAAATATTGGAAATTCCTCGTTTTTTATAAGTTTCTATTTTATAAAATGTTTAATTCGTGATATAAAGACTTGAGAATTTAAAATAACTTCACTTACACATGTCTATAACCTTTTTGTATATTATTCTGTTATGGAAGTACAATTGTCAAACATATCGTCGACAATATTACTATTGTACATTAACTGAAACTCCGCTCAGAATGGTTCTTTCGGAGAAATTATTTATCGTTTTCTTTAAAATTCAACACGCCTGCTAAGAGCGTCCCGCCCGAAGTGCGAACGATGCTCTCCGTGCTGAGTGTACGTCCTTTTTTTCAAAAATTTTTATTTTTCGTAACCCCCACCCCGACGACGGTGATCAATTTAATTACGAATTTAGTATAAATAGGTCCCGGATTTCAATGCATTAAAAATCATCGAAAAATGATCTAAAAAAACAGTAAAAAATGCCCTTTTAAAACGTATTTTACTGTGAATATGCCTTTAAAAATCTTCTTTTGATTCTTCCAATTGAAATTGACAATTTTCTTAACCTGATGATAATTTTTAAAATCGAAATCGGTCGTTAAAGAAAAACAATTATAATACTCCGGGCTAAGTTTATTTTATTTATTTATTTATTTTGTTAATTAATATAATATAGTGAAATAACTGTACATTGATTTTAATTATTATTCATTTAATTTACTTCTTTATTGGGTATTATTCTTTAAGCATTTTATTTTGTTTTATTATTATTAATTATTATACTAATACTATTCAAATCGTAGATTTATTGTTTATTATATGATATGCATATTAAAACGAATAAAACGACGCCGTAAATGCAATAAAAAAAAATAAAAAAAATATGCCCTAAAAATGAAAAAACCCTCCGTCGAAAACTCAAAAAAAAAAAAAAAACCCCTCCCCCAAAAAAAAACAGCAAAATAAAAGTTTCACGACCTCAAGTCTCTGTCCCGCGTGAAACGAATCGTGTATATTTTTGGGGTAAAACGTTTCCCCTCTAAGATCAACCCTCCACCCTAGAAACAAAAAAAAAAAAAAAAAAATATGCAAAACGCATCATCGACTTCTTAGCCCTAGTAACAAAAAAAACCAAAAAAATAGCTAGGTGAGTGTTTAAAAATATCCTCATATACGGTGTACGAGTGCGTGTGTGCGCGTGTAAGTACGGGGCGGGCGAGAGGAGAGTAAATCGATTAACGGCGTGTAGCGTCTGTAAGTCGCAAACCACACGTGACACCCCCGTCTGATGATACTCCGGTCGCCATAGCAACCCCGCCGCCGCCGCCGCCGCCGACCGGAGGATTATAACCTACGATCATCCGGCGGCGGCGGCGGCGGCAGCCACTAGCACACACACACACACACAGCCTTTCGGCCCGGCACGATCGGCCGCCGCCGGCACAGCGGCCACAGCGGCCGTAGCCCTAGCAATAAACGCACCACCCACCCGCCCCCGCACCAGCGTGTGAACCCCGCCACCCCCCCCCATGAGTTTGTAGCACGTCCAATGAGCGGCGGTGGGGAGAAGGGGAGTGGTGTGTGTGTGTGTGTGTGTGTGTGTGTGTGTGTGTGTGTGTGTGTGTGTGTGTGTGTGTGTGTGTGTGTGTGTGTGTGTGTGTGTGTGGCGCCCGTTGTCAGCGGCTGTGACTCACAGCTATTGTGTCGAGTGACACCACCACCGCCACCACCATCACACTAGTGGTGATACACGAGTATTTTGGGAGAGGGGGGCAGGAAAAGGAGGAGTGGAAAAAAAATAAAATGTTTGCATTGTTAAGATTCTTACCGTCGTCGTCTGCGACGAGTCGGGGATGGAAAAAAGTTCAAAGTGGCCGAGGAGTGCAAAAAAATTAAAAAAAAAAAAAAAAAAAAAAAAAATGGAATACTTCCCCTCTTTCCCCCGCCCCCATCGAAGACTCGTATATTATATACGTATTCTAGGGGTTCGGTTCGACAGCCGATGTGCGGTGGTGGTGGTGGCGGCGGTCAACTTTTTACATTTCTTTATGGTTTTTTTTTTTTTTTTTTCGACTCCGGAAAAACGCACTTCACAGGTATTATTATTATTGTGATGCCACGACCTCCGCCGCCGCCGTTTACATTGTTACGGAGGTGGTACACGCGAGCATTTGTATTTCTATAGAATATCAAAAATACGAGTCGTATAAAATATTATATTACAACGCGCGTAGGTATGAATTCATACGAACGGTTTTTCGTTTTTTCTCTTTAACGTGTGCTACGCGACAGTCGTTCGGTTGCAAAAACTCGGTATTATGTCCGAACAAAGTTTTCGAAAAACGGCGAAAAACTGACATTTCCTTTATAATTTAAAAAAAAAAAAGCTGCCATTTTAAATAAAATATAAGGATGGGTCGGACATTAATTTTTTCGAATTCGAACTCGAACCCGAACTTGAATCTGAATTTTATTCGAACTACTTTCGAACTTTTTCGAAATTTAAAAAAACTAAAACATTTGAGAATCTATCCGTAATTAATTTGAAAAGGAAAAATATAATAGTAGTAATATTTTAAGTTAATATTTAAAAGTTAAATGTTTCAAGCACCTTAATACTTTTAAGATTCAATTGATTCAAAACTTTTAAATAAACATTTTAAAAAAAGTAAAAGTAAAAATTTCAGAAAAAAAAAATTTTCCGATTAAACTGTTCGAACATTCTAACGTACACTTAACTAGAACTATTCGAACTGTTCGAATTTCTTAAAGTTCGATGTGTTCGAGGGTTCGAAGAGTTCGAGAACCCCATCCCTAATAAAATACTATTTAATTTCTAGTTCACAACAGGAATCGTGAATAAACGGATGTTTTTCAAAATAATTGATACTTAAATTTGGACGTATTTCCTTCGGCGACTAAAATATGGACATACTCTCACTTTTTATTGAGACTTTAAATCTCGAATTTCAAACTCAGTTTTTTCCCCCCTAGCCGTTTGGTAACCGTTTTTAAATCAACAGGAATTCAAAATTTCCGAACGATTTATTTAATTTTATCATTCAAAACACCGGTAAGTGTAGTAGAAAAACGGAGTGGAACGGTTATTATTAATATGGACGCACTACTTTTCGCGACAGTTTTTACGCTGTCCGTTCAAACACACTTGGACTTGCACCCTTTTGAAACTGCAGTGTTTCGAAACTTAAGGACATACCCCCCCCCTTTTGTTACGTAACCGATGTGGACTAACAAAACGAGCCGTAAACGCAAAATGTCCACTATTAAAACCAGTGGCGCAACCAAGTGAGGGGTGTTTTGGGCGTCTGGACACCCCCTTAAACCATATTTATGGAAATTTTATTCAATGAGCATTGAAAAAATAATTTTTTTTGTTAACTATACAATAATAATCTGAATCAATTCAGAAATATTTCAACATTGGACATTTTTAGGTTATCAATAGGAGCGAGAACATCCATTGCAAATTATAACTGGCAATAATGTATTATAACATTACAGCAGAAACCAAGAAACGAGATATCTACTACAAAACAATAAGTATTGTTGCTTAAATCTAATCAAATCGTTATCGTTATCGATCAACCTACTACGTGAGTGAATATTTATTTTAAAGTTGCCTGTAACATAATATTTATGCTGACAAATCCATTTTAATTTATTTGAGATACTTGAAATTTGCTTTAAAAACTCGTTATTACCTACCTGTAAATAACGTTATCAAAAATGCTAACTCGTAGAAAATGCAGTTAGATTTCGCTACGTGAAATTTCTAACTAATCAATTCTCGTTAAGTGCCAATCATCATATCATTGACATTGATTTATAATTTTATATTTGAATAATATATTATAGTAGAAATTTATAGGTGGGACATCCCCACCTAGGAAAAAATCCTAGTTGCGCCGCCACTGATTAAAACAAACAAATTAATAATTATTATCATGCAAATTCCTCGGTCGAACGCGCAGCGTAATATTTTGGGGAATATTAAAAGTACGTAATATTATTATTTTATCCCCGGGCCGTGTCGTAGTCGACGGCAATTTTCATACCGAGAAAGTAAGGTTAGGCGTAGGCGTAGGCGTAGGTGTGTGTGTGTGTGTGTGTGTGCGATTTATTCGAAAACTGAACGCGTAAAGAAGAGATAGTGACAGAGAGAGAGAAAAAAAAAAAACGTTAAACTTTTTTCGTACGCTCGATCGATTAATACTGACGAGACAATAAATTACGGACGGACGAAGTAAATACGTGGAATTTTTTTTTTATTTTGCGCCCCACCCCTCTCGCCTACTCTCCGACTGCAGTGATTTCGTCCAGACGCGTAATTCATCATTCGCGAACGCGCGCGTTTTTTCCATCCACCACCCCTCCAACCCCCCAACCCCCAACCACAAAAGTTTTCAACGATTATTTTATAGCTGGTGTCCGTTCGAAACGTCCCCCGGGGAGGGGTGAGTCGTTTAAAAACAAAAAACGATTTTTTTTTTTTTTTTTTAATACCGCGCACACCTATTTTATTGTTGTTGTTATATGAATATTTTTCTACTATTATTTTATTCGGTCGAAACAATTACAATATTACAATTAATTACAATAAAATAATTTAATAACATAGCTGATACGAATGTACCACCAACTGAGCTGTACGGAGTTCAACGATATCACAATTATTATTCGTTTAAAGTAAATATTAATGTGTAATTAAAATAAGATATAATCAAATAATAGCAAGTAACATGACAAAAAAAAAAAAATAGAAAAAGAAAAGATTATTTTAGAACAAACATCTGATGAACATTACATATCCAATCAATTTTTCAATATTATATATCTGGCTCCAAAATAGAACTTGTCTCTGATTTCAAAGATTGATGGCAACGATTTTCGACGCTAAATTAAATTTTTCACTTCATTCAAAAATGATAAAGAACAAAGCTATGGGAAATTTAGGCTTCATCAAGCGTACTTGTGGGGCTCTTTTTCTGATCCTAACTCCTCTAAAATTACTTTATTGCTCCTTAGTTCGTTCTAATTTAGAATACTGTTCTTTTGTCTGGTTAAATAATACACTAAAACAAATTAATATATGCTACAGTCAGTTCAAAATAACTTTCTACGATTTGTTTATTTTAAGTTTAATATTTTTAGGCATCCCCATAGTTCTTACGATGTCGTTTTAAACTTTCTCAATCTTACTTCATTAAAGGACCGTCGTTTACTTCTACTATCAAAATTTTTACATACATTGTTAACTGGTGCTATTGATTGTCCAGAGTTGTTGTCTTTAATTAATTTCAAAATAAATAACCTTAATTCTAGAAACCCTTTGCCATTTTACCCTATTTTCTCAAATAAAAATTATATTTTAAATTCTCCACATAATATTTTAATGAACGCAGGTAATACTTTTACATGTTTTATTTTGTTTAATGTTTACTATCAATAATATTTATCTTTAATTTGTAATTTATTTTGTTATGCTCATGTTTAAGTTAGATGATAGTAGTTAAGTAATTTATATTTAATAACAAACAATGTGACCAATATTATGTATCACAATATCACATTTTGTAATTGGACACAGTTCGTATATATTTGTAAAATAAAAAAATAAAATATTATAAGGTACACATTGATATATTATACGCGATATTATGTTTGGACATATTGACTTTTTATGATTTTATTGATACACACATAGATCATCGAGATCACTGACTATTTTATTTTATGGCCTTTTTTATTTGATTCTCACACTAATTATATTGTTCATTATTAACGTTGGTATTATCGGAATGAATTTCACATAAACCGTTTATTAGACTCTTTTTTTAATTCATTATCGAAATTGTTGAAAATTGTTTTCGCCTGCATGTGATTAGGAGAATTCCTAGAACTAGTTCTAGGAAAGTGTATGATGGTTTAATGTATTTTAAAATAAATAATAATTCGTTTTTATTTTAGAGCATAAATGCACGCGTATTTTAATTTTTTTTTTTTTATAGCTATTAGTCCCTCCTAATCCTAAATTTATAACATAGATCCACGTGTTAACCTGGGATTTTAGAAACTCCAGATGAAACGATAACGTCGATTCGGGCGATTTTTTTTTTTTTTTTTTTTTGGGGGTGGGGGGTACGCGATTCGGGCGATCGTGGCGCACTCAGGGGGCGAGGAGATGTTGCTTCGAAGAGCAGATATCTGCCGTCTCGACAATAAGCTCCCAAAGCTCGCGGCGGCGGCGTCAGAGAAATTATTGCGAGACGAACCGCAATATATTATACGTATATTATTATAACCGCGGTGACTGAAGTTCTGATTTGTATTTCCGAGATTTATGACGCGCGAGTAACGCGATCTATTAAAATGCGTTTACTGCGGAAAAACGTATTTAATTAATTACGGGCACACGCGCGCGAGTACCGCAGAAGTGTTTGCGGAAATTAATAATATAATGCGATCCGGTCGTTTCCGTCGGCGGCGGCGTGTGAACATCCCCTCGCGCGGCGTTTCGTTTTTGCGGGTAATTTCGTCGAGTAGGGTTGTACCGGCGAGGAAATCGTACCGCGTGTACCCTAGAGCACCCTAGATCCGAGGCTGAATTTTGGCGGGGGGGGAGGGGAGGAGTGATTTGACCAAAAAAGATCAAATACATATTATCAAATTAATACATTTTTACACGCTTCTTTAAGTACTTTTAATATGTATTTTACAAATTCTGGGGGGGGGGGGCGATCACGTCCATCGCCCTCCCTCTAGATCCACACATGCGAGAGCGATAAACAAAAATAACGCTAAACGTACATTCTGATACGAATCCGATCGCGTTTTAGTCGTCACGATCAATCGTCGCGTGTTTTCTTCGCGTTGTCGTAAAAATATTTTTTTTAAAAACGCTGTACTCAACTCAAAATCGACCAAATATTTTTGAAATTCTCATGAAACGTTCTCGTGGCCATTTTTAGTAGTCGCTGAAAGTTTCAAGTCCCTAGCTGAATTATTTTTGAAGTTATGTTGTTGAAAAGCAATTTTTCTTTTACGGAAATTCCGATAATTGAGTGTTTTTTTGCAATTTCTCGACACATTTTCCACGTTTTTGGAAAAAGTATTGAGAAATTTGAAAAATGACCTCTCTAAAGTACCGTCATTCGGGTGTGATTCCGGATCTATAAAGTTACTAGTAGAAACTTTTAGAAAAGTATTTCTATACGAAAAATTGTGCACAAAAAAATTAAAAAAATAAATAAATAATAAACATAATTGTAAAATCATAAGCTTCTTCAGTCCGTTCAAAATCTAAAATTAGAATAAAATATTATCAGACGAATCTAAAATATTATGTCTCTTGTGCCCCCCTCCCCCGACGTCCTGCGTCAAAACTAAGTATTTAAATAGTAAAAAAAAGAATCCTCTGCAAGGACATTATGGATATTTGTCCAGGGACCATTCGGATCAGAGGCTAACAAACTGAATTTAATTGTTATTTAAATTTCAATTAATCTCTAAATATTCAAAAAAAAAGAAAATTGCGCATTCAAAAAAATCATTTTTTTCACAGTGACAAAATGTAAATCAAACAGATAATAAATACCTACTCGTCTGAAAATGGTATATTATTATTATCAATTAAAATTGACTGTCGACTGAGTGTTATTTTTACAGAAAAAAAAAGTCGTAGAGATTTTATAAATACTTACATTCAAAAATTATTCACTCTATTATTATTCAGTATTGACTGGTTATTAATATATTTACAAAATATAATTTTTATTTTACAATTATTGATACTGTACTAGGTACATTTTTTAATTTTGTCCTTAATCCTTTGTTCTAAATCAGGCTCTGAGGGTACCGTCGCGGTACTTAACGCGTAGTACTCAAATACAATATATTTGGGGGTGGAATAGGAATGTGGGGAAGACGTCAATTGTGGTCGGACAACAAGGGATGATGACGAGACGTAATAGACCGGAATAAGTGTTTTTTTTTTTTTTGTGCACGCGTTGCCTCGCGTTCCAACGGACAGTTGTGTGTTCATCGATTGGCCCAGCCGAGTGGTATACGAAAATTTACGAACGCACTTTCAACGGTATTTAGAATTATTTTGATTTTGATTTTTGAAAAAAAGAAAAAGTGGGTTATAAAGAGTCGTTTTCTGCTTTTTTATATCGCTCTATATTTCATTATATATTTTATATTTATAACTTAGGGCTAGGGACTTACAGCTCTAAAAAAACTTAAAATATGCATGCATTTATGCTCTAAAAATGTACCAAATATCCAAAATTGCTAAAATAATCTCTTAAAAAACATTAATTTTATTATAAAAACTCAAAATATTTAAAAATTGTATTGTATCATGTATTATTAATTCTTTTTCTATTATTTATGAAATTTCTTTCTTTTTTTTTTTTTTTTTAATCTTTATTCTTTTTAAGCTTACATTTAAACAAATAAAAATATCAAACAATATTCAATCTCTTCAGTTATTCAGGGAAAAATTTCCCTATACCAAGACTACTCAAATTAAATATTGAAAAATAGGTGAAATATGCACTTATATCGAAAAAAGAGTTAAATATTATGCAAAATATGCAAATTAAAGAGTACCGTATACGACTCCTAATTACTTAAATATGTTTTGAATGATTTTTGAAAAACACGTTAACTCCTATAAGTCCCTAGCACTATTTATAAGATAATAAGGTATATCATTGTCATTGATACGATGACAATGGGAAAAATAGCGGTGAATTTATTTTCAATTAATTTAAATAATTTTTTTTCATATCACAACACGTGTAACCGTGTGACACGACGACAACACGAGACGAGACCCTTTAGTACAACACTACTTCGCCATCGAATGACACCATAAAACACTTAACAGTAAGTACAACAGCGTGCACGAGTACGATACACAACAAAATTATGAGTTACTTGAACGGTGGACAATATTTCTGTTGGAACTAGAGTATTTTAGCTCCCGAGGCTAACCAAAGTGCTACCCCCCCCTCGTTTCGTATCAATCCCTACCCTCCTTAGCAACAAAATTTTCATACATTTTCACCGAAAATAGATAACGAGCAACACCTAATACGAATAATGTTAATAAATTAATATTTACCTCATTCTTATCTGCTGATACGATTTTATTACTGCAATTGAATAAGTAAAAACAAACTGTGATTTGAAATAATTGTACTTTCTAATAGTTAATATGCCAATAATAATTGATACATGCGACGAAGACGCGACTTTTCTAAATCTCACTGCCATCAAAAAGACTTAAATATTATATTTTAAACTACAAACAGTTTCAGATAATAATATAAGAAAGATTTTGGCGCGAGAAAATTTTGGAAATGTAAAAAAAAAAAATTTTGGACATTTTTCTAACATCTTTTTTTCCCCTCGTTCATTTTCTATATTATTAACTTTCTTCGTTCAGAATCGTTTTATTGTAGAAATGATTTATCATCGTTTCTTTAAAATTCAATACACCCGTCAAGAGAAAAGAGAATCCCACCCGAAGTGCGGCGAAATACACACTTTCTTTTCTTTCCCCCCCCCACCACCACCATGCGAAACGTGAAACTGAACCGAACTATTTTTATTTCCACCTCAGACGTCGTTCACACCGTATATACATGAGCTTAACCCTCTCCCCACCCCACCGTCGGTCACATTCACGCCATGAACAATGTGTGGTGGTAGTTACGTAGTGAGGTTTGGTGTCACGTGTGTACGCACAAAAGTAGACGCGAGACAACACCGTAAATATAATTAATAATATTCTCGTATTGTTGTTACGGAATCGCGTCTACGTAATACTACACTATACAAATCCTTAATATTACTATTTTGTAATGTATCAATGTCTTGGCGATAAAAACGAGAATTTCGAAAAATTCACTTATAAGGGACTTATAGCTCTAAAAATAAAAACTCAAAAAATGCATGCATTTATACTCGAAAAATATACAAAAACGCTAAAATAATCTCTTGTGAAACATTAATTTTACTATAAAAACTCAAAATATTTAAAAATTGTAACGTATAATATATTATATTTTAATATGTATTTTTCTTTTATTATTTATGAAATTTCATTTTTTTTTTTTTTTTTTGATTTTAATCTTTATTCTTTTTAAACGTACAAATAAAAATATCAAAATAATATTCAATCTCTTCAGTTATTCGGGGAAAAATTTTCCAATACCAAGAAAACTCAAATTAAATATTGTAAAAAAGATGAAATATGCACTTAAAATATTCAAATATAACCGAAATATGCACTTATATATCGAAAAAAGAGTTAAATATGCAAATCAGAGAGAACTGTAAACAACTCCTGGTGTTATGAAACGCATTTCTATATTACTCAGAGCTTTGTTTTGAATGATTTTCGAAAAACATGCAAACTCCTATAAGTCCCTAGCCATACTTACAACATTATAAAAGTAAAATTACATTTTAAAATCTTATTTTTATGCTATTTTACTGAATTTTCTAGGGAAAAAACAGAATAATTAGTTTTCCTCGAGTCCTAATAGGAAAATTGTTCAATGTCGGTTTAATCTTTTATTATTAATTCGTATACAAAATATTCCACTCGAATTCTATTATTACATTTTATCAATTATTACACAAAAATAGCATATTTTTTTTTAAAAAACTTGAAAACATCATTTGAAATAATAATTATTATAACTATCAACACATAAACTGAACATCATAAACGACATTGTCCTTAGAAAAAAGTGTAATATCAACACCATTCATATATATGATTCGGAGCGAATGAAATGAAAATCAAAAGAAAACTTGCCTCCAGTTGCAGGAAAAAACTATTTAGCTACACACATATTAAAGCGTATAATCATAGTGTTAAATTTTCATTAAAGACAATTTAGAAAAAATTTTAAGTACTCAAAGTATTAATATTTACATGTTAAATTCAGTTGTTCGATCAAAGTTACGAATAAGTAACGGAGAAAAGATTATAATGTTTTAAAATAATACTCGAAATGTACTACAGACTGATATAAAAATAATGTTTTGTATTTTTTACGTTTTTTTATTATTATAATAAATAACAACCATAGACATTTATACCTACTCTTGTGATACCCTTTTATACATATATATATTATGTTCTATGCTACATTCATTTTTGTTCAAAGACCTTTTTCCTATAATGTTCCTTTACAGTAATTTTAATTTATTGTCTTCAGTCAACTTTTAAACTTTATGATGGCTTTTCGCTCGGTCTTCATACAAATATCTTTGTATTGCTCCCAAGGCTTTGTTGTTTCTTTTATTATATTTTTGGTTATATATATATATATATATTATTTATATTATTTGTAACGAGTATAGATCTTACGTAAGAACATTATATATGTATATATATTTTTAGTTTTATATGAATTGTATTTTAGTCGCACATCGGTCAATAAGTTTACCAAATACAATTAGAAAAAAAAAAAAAAAAAAAAACCCAATAAACGATATAGAAAACATACGTACATTGAGTTTGCATAAAAATAAAAATGAATATTATAAAAGAAAAAAAAAAAACGAAAGCCTCGAGTATAATGATATAAAAACAAATCTGTAGACAACATAATATAACGTTTTTTTACGTTTTCACATTCGGTTGCATTTTATATTCTGTTATGAATGCCTCGTGATAGCTTTTTTTGCTGAACCCTGCGATCCATAAATTCCACGGAGTCTTCAATCAACATTTGATAAAATCCACGTGATAATATATTGTTGTGTTGGCAAGAAGCAAAACATACGTTTGAATACTGCCATCGAAAGATTTTCGAAATATACAATGCGTTTTGTTTTCGAGAATATGTGCTTTTATATTGACTAACGATGTGCTAAAATCGGACAAAAAAAAAAATATGTCACTACTATTATCAATGTTACACACGATTGTACTTGAACAAAAAATATATATATAAACGAAATAATATGTATTATTAAGTGCCTAAATAAGTATTCCATTCATTCGACACAGATCGAAAAACAAAAAAAAATTTTAAGTTATATCGTCATAAATGTGTTTTTTCGTTTTATTTTATATGGTAAATAATTGTCGTTTTGATTTTTTTTGGTTCTGAGCGATGGCCATGGCCACTATCGAACTATTCGATAGTAGTCCACTATTCGATAACTATTCGATGATAGTCATTCGATAGCTATTCGAATAATTAAAACATTAGAATAGACACCGAACTATTCGATAGTTTCGATAATGGACTATTCGATAGTTTCGATAGTGGCCTATTCGATAGTATCGCTATTCGAACTGTTCGATAGTATTACTATTCGAATTATTAGAGAAAATAATAAAAAAGCCGGACATACTTCGCACGATGGGTGTACTTCGCACGATATTCTCTTGACGGGCGTATTAAATTTTAAAGAAACGATAAATCATTTCTTCAGTAAAACGATTCTGAACAAAGGAAATTAATAATATAAGAAAAAAAAAAATTTTCGAAAAATGTC
>JAIPRM010006366.1:0-18823 GCA_025469315.1 Stegophylla sp. TES_Ste_2020 | reverse complement strand
AGTCTTAATATCAAAAATCAAAAATTTTATTGCATAAAAACTAACAAAAAACGAGATATTTCCGAAATTTTCAAAATGCTGCACTTAACTCAAAATTGATCAAATCTTTTTGAAATTTTTATGAAATGTTCTATTAACTATTTTTGTTGGTTGGTGAAAATTTCAAGTCCTTTGCTACATTATTTTAGAAGTTATGTCAAAAAGTAATTTTCAATTTTACAGAAATTACATTAATTGCATATTTTGAAAAAAAAATTTCAGTTTTTTCGCATTATTAAAAAAAAATATTGAGAAATTTGAAAAATGACCTCTCAAAAGTATCATCTGGGTTCGATTTTGGATCTATAAACTTACTGATCGAAACTTTTGTACCAGTAGTTCTATACGAAAAAGTGTTCACAGAGGAAGAAAAAAAAAATAAACATCATTGTAAAAACATAAGCTCCTTCACTTCGTTCAGAATCTAAAATTGATTAAGACAGTAAAATATACCATAAATTAGATTTTTATGTAATCGATTTGAGTCATGACAAAATAGATCTATTTGGTCATGATTTTAGTAATTAAATGTTCACTTCAAAACTAATAGCACTAAAATGTTTTCCCATTATCAGCAATATTGTTATATAGATTACAGATAAGAAAAACATTTTCAAGAATCATTATTCAACTTTTTTTTATTATCATTTAAAATTGGTTTACTATTTACTGTAGAATAAAAATTGCATTACTTGTACCACAGACTTCTATAATATAATTTAGTAAAATACGTATTATAATATAGTATAATGCTATAATATCTAATATCTATTGTATAATATATGTATATTATAATATCTAATATAATATATTGTATTAATATTATAGAATTTATTGAATATAATATGTATGTGTAATTGTGTTATGTTTTACATTGGTTAGTATCATTGGCGACACTGTAGAGAAACTCCTATTGAACCACAGAAATTTACTACATGAGGCAAATATGTTCCCATGAGATATCGCGTAATCAATGGAAACAAAATTTGTTTAACAATTAGGTGGGCGTGTAGCGTCTGCAGGCTGCCGTCGTCATTCCTCTTATCAAGTGGTGTGTAGGATATACTACAATGTTCGAATAACTATATGCTTATAACTCACAATGTATAATAATAGTAATAATAATAACAGAAAAAAATAATAGTTTTTAATTTATTTAACCACAAGTCTTTTGTGCATATTTAAACATTTTTCACGCATGTATTAAATTCGTTTGATGTTATTCGTTCGGAATAAACGCGATAATATTCTAGTATCCTGCAAGTCATACATACGTCTATAATATTATTCTTATACGTCCATCTCGAGTGATTTTCAGTTTTCGCCGTCCTCGACTACTGAGTTCAGTTCAACACTGCTGTCGCGGTCGGTGTGGTCAGTAGTGTACCAGTGACTATATACCGTCATCCGAACTCGTCCCAACATCAACGTCCTATATCCATCCAGACATAATGCTTGTGAGTATTGATACTCGTCATTTGTCCATCGGACATATGTCTAAGTACCACCAAGAGAATACTTTTTTTTCTATTTCAACGCATTCCGTAAATACACATAAGTTTAATCAGAATTTTAAACAAACATAAATACATATATATGTATATAGATACATATTATGATCAGGTGTGAATCTAGGATTATTTTGTGGTGGGTGCTTGATCACCAATAATTCTCCAAATTTGTATGGTCAGGAAAGCCAGTTATGTACGTATTTTGTTACTTTTTAGAAAGGCATATCCTCCCTTAATGTGTTGCTTATTATAAAATATATACTAATGATGACATCTCAAGGTTAAAAAGGACCTATAAACTGTTGCTGTAGCAACTAAAAACATAATGAGAATTTGGTAGCAGTGTCTTATGCTATCTACATGAAAAATTATATCTACACT
Organism: Stegophylla sp. TES_Ste_2020; assembly: GCA_025469315.1. Classification (NCBI taxonomy): domain Eukaryota; kingdom Metazoa; phylum Arthropoda; class Insecta; order Hemiptera; family Aphididae; genus Stegophylla; species Stegophylla sp. TES_Ste_2020. The sequence goes on along the minus strand of JAIPRM010006366.1, from coordinate 16,892 downwards.
TGAATATATTTGTAATCAAAGGTGGTTACACTACATGATATTAGGGGACGTTTGTATTAAGTATTTATAAGACATTGAGTGTTGCTCCACTCTGCCATTCCCTTCCTTTTGCTCACTTCGCAAAATTCTCAATACTTGCTTCGAAAGTTCGTGTCACACTCCTAGCACTATGAGCTCAGTATTCAAATTAATATGTACATCTCTTGAAAGACTACGTCAGTAGGCAATGGATTTTTGGTTAAACGAAGTTTTAGAGCACAACATAAACTCAATTTATTAGAGGCTCAGTTTCGCTTCGCATCCTTTCACTTCAAAACAAAGCATTTCTGGCCATTTTGGATTGCATCATCCTCTTTGAACTTGTGATTTATGTTGGATACATTTAAATAAATTTTTTAATTAAATATAATATTTTTGTAAAAACCCCTCTGTTACAAAATAAAAATCCAAAATAGTATTTTTAGGTAGTACACAACACAATGTATTAAAATTTGTAGATAAAATTTATTGTGTAGATAGTATACGACACCTCTACCGAAAATTTTGGCCTTAAAAAAAAGAAGAGAATCCATCCCTATATTTATCCATTTGTTTTTCTAAAGGCTTATTTCACTTTTAATTCTAAATCTGAACATTAAACTTAATCTTGAATATTGAACATCGCAAAATTTAATATACCTATTATATTATAGGTACCTACCTAGCTTTAGTATCATACAAATTTTTGTCGATTAAGATGAGCCTTCCAATTTGAATTATTTAAGATAATTAATTATTAAATCTATTTTTTTAATTCTTGAATAAAGTGGTCTAAAAATGGTATAAAATGATTATTTAAATTAATTTTATAAGATGGCGCTAACAATAATATTAAACTTTTGATTTTATTAACCATTAAATCGAAGAACTTTTAATTCTTCAAAATTATTTGAGATTTTTGATTGGCATTTTAAAATAAAATTATGTAATTAAATTTGTAGCATGTCTTCAAATGAATCTAGGGAAAAACTCCTTTGGAAAAATTATTATTAAGTGATTCAGATTATACATAATATTATCTGCGCATTTATCAACCTGAGTAAAAATGTAAATAAAATGTATGATTGGATTTAAAATTTACATTAAAAATATTTTCTTTATTTTGATATCATCTAGAAGATGTCATTGTACTTTTTTTTCTTCTATCTTTGATCACTTTTTCAGGTAGAAATATCCATCCAAAAGTTTCCACCTGTATCTTTAAACATTAGAAATTTTTAATTTTCTATTAATTAATTATTAGGAATTTATCTATCATTAAAAGTTACATTTATCAATACCAAATAAATTTATAGTAATCAAAATCAAATTTGTATTTCATACTTTATGTGTTACATATAGGATATTTTTCCTGCTTTTCCTTATGAGGCTTTCTATTCCTTCTGTCTTTCTTCCGCTTCTTTTTCTAGACTTATTTTCCTACTACTGGAGCTTTTTTACCATGTTTTTTTGGGGGGGCTTTTTTTTCTGAATACCTACCTAACACATTAATTACGAATTGTTACATTTATCATTGAATTGGATAAATCTAGCTTAGAAGTGTGCATTAATGATAAACAATGTTTTATTTAGTCACAGAAACTATAAAATTTGTGATACTATTGTTCTGTGAAATTGATAATATAATATTGTAAATACTTAAATGCCACGGTTGACAGACAATCCACAAAACAAGTGTTGAAAGAATGTAAATTTGGAGATGTTTGGTGCTTCAGCTCCCCCCCCCAACCGCCTGTGTATATGTATGTATGTATATACAATACACACACACACACACACCTATATATATATATATATATATATATACTGGGTGTCCCAAAATGATTCATCTGATTTCAAAAAATTATATTTATTGTGAATTTTAGTACTTACAAATTATGTAAAGTTTAAAAGTTTAAAAATGACATTAAGATTATGTTATAATGTCCATAAATGTTCAATGTGCCCTCCATTACTTCCAGGGGGATACTTAAACGCCATCTTTTATGTACCCTTCTTTCCGAAAGATCTCGAAAAACTGAAAAGTCGCATTACACTCACCATAAACTTAAATCACGTTTGATATGCTTCATCAAGTTTATGAAGAATTTGATTATCGATTAGATGTGTGCCATGCAAGTAATGGGGGGCACATTGTACATTTATAAACATTGTAACATAAACTTAATGTCATTTTTAAACTTTTAAACTTTTCCTAATTTGTATATACTAAAATTCACAATAAATATAAATTTTTGAAATCGTATAAATCATTTTGGGACATCCTGTATGATATAGGTATATAGTAATAATAATATAAAAAATACTTTTTTGCAAATTATGCAAATTATAATCAATTTATTTCAAAATATTTTTATTTTTAGTCCGATGATTTTGATGTGGAAGAAAACAATTCCCAGAGTGAAGATCTGCTTAATGAAGTATTTTTCTTTCATTTATCACTTGTCTATTTTTTTAATTATTTTTAATTTGTCTGTACATAGGGAAGTAATTCTGAGAATGTTGATCTAAGTGATAATTCTTTACAAGTAGTTATTTCTGATGCTTTAAGTGAAAAGGATAGAGTTAAATTTACTGTTTTGTCCAAGGTGAGAATGACCAGCTCAATTAAATTAAATGCTCAAAATAAATTGTATATTTTTATCTTTATTATTTAGACTTCATTACCAGATTTTCAAAGATCAGAATTTTCAGTTGTACGTCAGCATGAGGAATTTATTTGGTTACATGATCAATTTGAAGAAAACGAAGATTATGCAGGATATATTGTAAGTAGAGAAGCTTGCATTTAATTCAAATTCCTAATACAATTTTTGATTTATTATTGACCAACTGTTATAATTATGATCTAGATTCCTCCCGCTCCACCACGTCCAGATTTTGATTCTTCCAGAGAAAAGTTACAAAAATTAGGAGAAGGAGAAGGTACAATGACTAAAGAAGAATTTATGAAAATGAAAAAAGAATTGGAAGCGTTAGTAGATACTATTATTTTAATAATTAGGTTCATCAAAATAGTTACATGTTATTTAAAAAATTTTTAGTGAGTACTTAGCCACATTTAAAAAGACTGTCGCCATGCACGAAATGTTCCTGTCAAGACTTGCTCAGCATCCAGTATTTCGCTATGATACAAATTTCAGAGTATTTTTAGAATATGACCAAGATCTAGCTGTTCGCACAAAAAACAAAAAAGAACTTTTTGAAGTTAGTTTAATTTTTTTTATTTTACCATGATTTTATCTTATTTATACATTGATTATTTTCAGGAAATTATGAAATCTTTGTCGAAGACCACTGATGAATATTTACTATCAGCAACTGTAAGGGATGTCAATGACTTTTTTGAGCAAGAAAAAAATTTCCTTATAAACTATTATGGTCATTTAAAGGATGCAACTATGAAATCAGACAAAATGGTAAACAAACACAAAGGTAAATTTATTACTTACTGATTTCATTTTTAAAATTTAGTTCATCAATTTAAATGATACATATTTACTGAAACTTATGTCTAATTTGATATAATATAATATTGAACAGATGTTGCAGACAGTTATATTAAAATATCATCATGTTTAGTGCAACTATCTACTTATGATCACAGAGAATTAGATTGGTTTTTAAATAGATTTTCAGAAACTTTGGAAAAACTTAGGGTAGGTTATGAAATTTATTTATGTACTAGTAAATTAATGATATTAGACAATTATTTTTAATTTATACCCAACTAATTTTTGTATTTTGTTTAGAAAGTGGAAGGAAGAGTTGCTTCTGATGAAGATCTAAAACTGTCAGACACATTACGTTATTATGTAGGCGATTCATTTGCTGCAAAACGATTGCTATATAGGCGATTACGTTGTTTAGCTAATTATGAAACAGCCAATCGAAATCTAGAAAAAGCTAGAGCAAAAAATAAAGATGTTCACGCAGTAAGTAACATATTACTTTATATTAAAATTAATGAACATAATTTATTATGAATTTTTTTTTATTTCGTTAACTTGTTTAACGAGGCTCAAGAAGTTTATGATGTAAGTATTAGTATGATACAACATTTTATCTGATTTGCCATTTGGAATGACAATTATCTTGTTAGAAATGTATAATAAATATACATCTATGTTTTAAGATTTTTATTAAATATTTTCATCAAATTTTTAAAAATTATTAAAAAAAAATATTATTTTGAAAATTTAAAATTATAAATTAAAAAATATAGTTTGCATGATGGTTTGCAGATTATAAAAAAAAGAAAACTTTAATATTGTAATTACGTTATTGTAGTTTAAAAGTATTGACTAGAATTTACTTGTCATAGTTTTATATAATTTAATTTTGAACTTACTAGGTTATATTATTTGTATATGTATATATTATACAATATAAATGTATAATAAAATAAATAAATTATTAGCAAGCAAGTATATAAAAACTACAATTTCTTAGCTTTTTGTCTCTTTAATAACTTTGAACATATTGCATAAAATGAAGTGGTTCCAAATTTGTTTCTATGATTTTATGCTATTTTCCAATATAAAATTTGATTGGGTTTTAACAATTTAATAATCTTGCATGTACTATATTATTACCTTATATGTTTAAAAAAAAACCCTAAAAACATGATAATTGTATTACATTATGTACGAAATATTTCTAATAGGTCTAAAATTTGTTTATTGATATACTTTTTATAATAACAATTTTCACAATATTTTTGTGCAAATTTTAACATATAAATATTTTTTTTATCTAATGCAGCTTTAGAGTAAATGTATTTTTTTTCTCTAGCTTTATATCATTTTTATTAGTTATTAGTTTGAACATTGTAGTTTTGTATTTATTATGCTGTGTTATTAGAAATTAATTGAATTTAACAAAATGTCTAAATACATTAAAAATTGGTATTTATTTTTTATTTTACTAGGCTGAAACTACACAACAGTTATCCTGCGAAAAATTTGAAGTCATGTCTGATAAAGGAAAAGAAGGTGATTACCTGTATTACTTAATAATTGATTCATTGTATTGCATTTATTTTGTTTACGTTGTATTAGGTATTAATAAATATTAAAATTGTTTCAGAATTAATTGATTTTAAAGCAAGGAGAGTGTCAACTTTTAATAAAAATTTATTAGAACTTGCTGAATGGGAAATCAAACATGCACAGGTTAGTTATACAAAACATATTTTAAATTCTGAGTGGAATGTAAAAGCTACTAGTGTTTAAGTATTTTGATTGGTTATTTTTTGAAATACTCAATGGTTTTTTCTGAATTTGGGAAAAATTACCCAAAATTTGAAAAAAATTAATTGAATGCCATCCTTTTTTTAACCCAAACTGAAAATTTTAATATAGACAGACAATAACACGAGAAATTTTTTGGCATTAAAACATTTTTGGAAATTTTTTTTTAACACTTTATTTTCTCATATAATTTTTTCCCTGTTCTCAGTTAATGATGGGATATAAGACTGGCCGAGTATAAAATATATTTTTTGTAATATTAATAAATGTTAAAAAATTTAAGTAAAGTTGTCTTATTTAAACTGAGGCTTCTCTCAGAATCATTTTATTGAAAAAATAATTTATCATTTTTTTAAAATTAAACATGCCTCTTCAATCTCACCCGAGGAGCAAAGAATACCCATGATACAATATCATGCCCACCTTTTTATTTATTATTATACTTTTATAACATGTTTATAACATTAAAGTCAATTTAATTTTAGATTAATTATCAAAATGACATAAGTTATAATAAAACATTTTTTTTTTTTATCTTTGATGTATATCTTGTAATATTATTCTAAGATAAAAGTATTAACCAAACCTAAATTTTGATACAAATAAATGTATCATTTAAATGATCAGAATTCACAAAAGACAATTTTAAAACTTATATAAGCTTTTTTTTTCAGCATCAAATTGACATCCTAAAAACCAGTCTTGAAATGATAAACAGCGAAGAGAAAAAGTCAACCTTAAACGTCGAGGTAATTTCATAATCAATACTTTCTCATAAAAAAAATCTGTATTATTATCTTATGCCTGATTCTAATGATCCCATTTGATAGTTCTGGAATATAGTACAATTTATTTTTCTATCATTTATTAATTTATAATCAGTCTTAATTGAATAATCTCTTTGTAACCATTACTTTTTAAATTAATTATATTCAAATATTTATCAATTATTAAAATGAAAATATATTTAAATTTTAAAAATTATATAAAAGTATATTATTTATAGTTTATTTATATGTATATGTATGAATATATATATATACACACACACACAATATATTATATTTTATATTTATAAATACGCATTTATACTTTTTATTATATATTAGAAAATCAATCATTCCTTATAGTGATTTTATTACTTTGTATTATTGTTTATATTATATTTTAAACTTTATTATCTTTTATGTTTGGAGATACTATTTTTATGAACACTTTAGCTGTGCTATTTGTACCTCTAATGTTAATTTTATTGCTGATTTAATGTATTGAAATGTTAAAATTATGTCATTCTAAGACTAATTTTAATTTTTTTCTCTAAGTTAAAGGCAAGACAACAAATACTTTTTTTTTTTTGTTATCACATTATCCAATGCACCGAATTAAATTTACAATGATGAGTAGAGGTCAGAATAATATTTTTTCTTAGTTTATGTTGCCAGATAAGGGTTTAAAATCATTATAAATGCTGTAGTATATATATAAATCGCCAATTTGTTTTTTGAATATTTGGGAATATTTCCCAATTAAATATTATTTTGTATGATAAAAAATGTTAGAGAATATATCAATAAATATGAATTTTCGATATTTTGTGCTGCAGTGGCATAAATATAAATGTAATATAAATGTAATTTTATAGTATCGTTGAAACTATAAATAATATAACGATACACATGTCGCATAGTCTAGAAATTGATTGAAAAAACACTTCAAAAATTTGTTAAATTTTCAAGCCACATTATCAACATAGTTAGTACTTTTTTGTCAACAAAATAAAATATTTCTGTATGTTATTAAATTGTTTCATATTGAGTAACGTACATCAGTTAGATATGTTAGTACCTATTTATTATATGTACATCTGATGTATGTAAATAAATTCAATGCATAAATACAGAGGTAGTAAGACACATTGTTTAATTATTATTAAGAATTTTACAATCTTGATAACAATACATTATTTTTATTATTATTATTATTTTTTTTTTCTAAAGACTAATTTTGAATTTCAGAAAATTCTTTAATGTAATAAATGTATAAATGCATATATTTTGCATATTTTACTATGGCTTTTAATGAATATTAGAAATTGAATTCAATTTTTTAGAGGATATTATTCTGGCCTCTAATGATAAGTTTTATTTGCCAATTGATCTCTTTAATATAATATTATCTCAAAACGGACTACAACTGATTGCCTTTTTCTTAAACTTAATAAATCACTCAATACATTTGTGTATTTAGTGTACTTGTGTGTTTCATTTATTAATTTTTTGTGTTGATACATGTAGTTGGCACATCATGGGAACGATTTGCTTAATTTATTTATGTCAATGAATTTAAATAATTTATTTGTGAGTTTCAATTAAATGAAACATATTAGCATTGTGTAATAATTATATTTATTTTATTATTTATTTCATTAATCAAATAATTTGGTTTAAAACCAATATATACTCTGGTACATTTTTATCAGCTAATAATAGTGCATAAATATTTTGGATTATATAATAAATTATAATGGTTTTAATATATATATATATGGTTAGTCATTAATATACAGTATTAATGGTTTTTATTATATTACCTTACCTATGTCTAGAATTGCTTGTTTAAAATACATAGTTCATTTTCTATAATTATGGCCGTTTTGATCATTAACAATATTAAGCAAGTTACTTTCCACTAAATATCATAGTTAACTAAATGCATTGAATATTCATTATTAGAAACTCAAATTTAATAAATAAAATATTATTAAAAGTTCTTAAAATAATTATTCATGCAAACCAAAGGTTCCTAAACTTCTTTGACTTACATTGCCTTTTTTTTTTTAACCAAGGTTTTCTTTAGGTATAAACACTAACAAAAAAGAAAAAAAAAGTTATCCTAAAGTAATAAAATGAGTATAGTAAATTTATTAATTATTTAAATATTTATGTTGATTCCTTTTATTAAATTAATGGGAAACCATTAGTGTAGCTACTGTTAAGATACCATAGAGTCAGAAGGTGCATACATTAGGAACCTTTGATATAAATACGTACAAAAATTATTATTCCTTTTTTATTTATTCTTAATAATAGTTTTTTAGATTCTGAACCAAGTAAAGAAGTTTATGATTTTACAATGATGTTTATTCTTTTTTCTCTTTCTGTAAACACTATTTTGTATAGAAATACTTGTCAGAAAGTTTCGATCAGTATTTCTATAGAACGGGAATCGTACCCAAATAGTATTTTAAAGAGGTAATTTTTCTAAATTCTCAATACTTTTTTCAAAAACTGTTGAAAAATTGACGAAAAGCGGCAATATACACAATTACCGAAATTTCCATTAAACTGAAAATTCCTTTTTGGTATAATTTCTAAAATAATGCAGCTAGGGACTTGAATTGTTTTATATAAATTTCAAAAAGATTTGATCAATTTTGAGTTAAGTACGGCATTTTGGAAATTTTGGGAATTTCTCATTTTTTGTTAGTTTTTATCTAATAAAATTTTTGATTTTTGATCTTATGACTTAAAAATTTAATATGATCTTACTGACATATATGTCTAATTGACCTGAAAAAATCTCAAAAATCGTTAGTCAGCTTTTTTTTATAACCGTTTGAAGTTAGAATTTTGTCAAAATTTGTTAGTTTTACCTAAAATTACGCACTTTAACGTATATTTAAGAAACAGCCTAACTGATTGTTTTGAAATTTGTTGTCTAGATAGAGAATTTCATTGCGAATATTTTAGTGTAATAAAATTATTACGAACGAATAATTAAACATTTTACAAGGGTTTGATTGAAAAAAAATCTGAGAAAATACAGACAGATATTAGGAGATATCTATAGTTTACAGATATGTGATTGCTGAAAGTTGATAATGTTTTATTGTATCTTATGTATTTTTTGACGCTGAATACGATAGTGTGAATTAAAATCCACATGCAAGAACAGATTTCTAACTATTTTATTCTATTTTGAAAATTCAATATTTTCGGTTATTATACTAAATACCTACTATTTCACCTAAAAGGTCACCTAAGGTATCGTGGCGTAGTTGTGACAGAACCGGCCCATCACACGACAGTACCGCGGTTCGATTCCAGCCCGGCATTCTAAATTTTTTGCATTTTTTTTTTTTTCTTATGTTATTAACTTCTTTCGTTCAGAATCGTTTTATAGAAGAAATGATTTACCGTTTCTTTAAAATTCAATACATCCGTCAAGAGTGTCTCACCTGACGTGCGAAGAACACTCCGACGAGCGAAATACACACTTTTTAAGATATGTGTATCAACTTTGATTTTTTGTGATAATAGTATTATAATAATAAAAGTTCTATGCACATATTACTCTTCAATGTATTTGTTTTGTGTGTTAAAAATAATCCAAATGAAAGAATACAAACTACCATGTTATTGTTACAAGTTTAAAGGGTTTTTTTAAATTAATTATAAATTGTTTTACATTGTATTAAAAAAAAAAATTAATCTTCCTTATAGCATTATCAAATATTTGCCTGCACAATAATGAAATTGGCCTGCCTTAAATTTGAATATGAAAAATATAAAAATGAAGTGTACCTAAGGAACATACTTGGGTTATATCTATAAGATATTGTTATTTGTGTTTTGTGAAAAACTATGTACATGTTTTATTTTAAATGTCAAAATCAAGTAAAAGCTATACCTATATAATTATAAAATGTTATAAGTAGAGCGCGGATTTTTATGCACTTAAAAGTATCGAAATATGTCATATAATATGCAGTAAAAATCATGAAAATATGCAAAAAATATATAGTCAAAATCATGAAAATATGTAAAAAAATATGCACTATGCAGTCAAAATTATGAAAATATGTAAAAAAATATGCAAGAATTTTATATTTATTTAAAATTTACAATAAAACTAACAACAATTAATTACTTAAATACTTAATAAAAAAAAATTTAAGGCATTTTCTGAACTTAATTTTTTTTTTAAATTTAATTTATTATTAAAATAAATAATCATATGCATTTCAAGTTATTCTTCTGTGAAGCTGTGTCGTTTATCGGTTAACATATTTTTAAAGACTGAGAAAAAACGTTTGACTAAATATATAAAAATTATTATTTAGTGACTGTAATTTAGTTTTAATTTCTCTACTTGAAAAAATATTATTTTATACATTTTTTTAAATTTTCGCTTCAATATGCAATAAATTTTAAATTTTGCCAAAATATGCAAAAAAAAATTTCACCATTAGCTTCAAATTATGATGATTTGTGAAGTTAACTGACAAAAATCCAAAAATATTAAAAGGAAAAAATATGCAATTGCATAGTAATCCGCGCTCTAGTTATAAGTTATTAAAATGTAATTGAGGCACTTGGATGACATTTTTAAAAATCCCAGTTAAGTGTAAATCTGTAAAGTGTATAATTTAAATTTTAAACTAGAAACTTTCCATTTTATTTTGGGGTATAGGAATATAAGTGAATTATACTGTATATGCTGCAATCTGGTAGCGAATCACTTAATCTTTAAATGAAATTGCTATATTTGGAACTAAATGTGGAATTAACAAGTTATACCAAATATCTTAAACATATTTGTAAAACCAATGCATTCTTCGCTCAGCTTAGAATCTAAAAATGACACAAATCCAAGGAAGGGAGTTAAAAGGGAATGCGTGTAATGTACATCATAATGTATAATATAATTAAATTATTAAAAAGAATTATTATTATTTGATAATTTAATAAATCTGGTTAAATGTGATCACAACATGCTAGAAAAACTCCAAGGTCTATCATAATTCCATAAAAGTTGATCACCCCTATCTATGTTATACTAATGTTGATAATAGGTAAAAATATCAAGTTTTTATTTTTGAAATTATTCATTATTAAAATTGATTTTTTTAAAATTTAATTTGTGGTAAATTTTATTGGTTTAATTCAAAATTAATTTTTTGTTTTTGGAAAAGTCATTAAGTATTTTAAATATTACTTATGTAAAGAACCATCTACCGCTAATTTATTAGGTGTTAATAATTGAATAAACAACATTTTTGGATAAGCTTGACTTCACATAAAAGTGTTTTATATAAGAAAAAAAAAAATCATATTATTACAAAACTCCTTGATATCTGCTAAAAATTACATCGTCCACTCATTAATAAATTTAATAAATCTATTAATAGAATGTGAAGAAAAAAACTCATTAATAAAACACCATTAAAGATTATCAATATTTTATTTTTAGTTAATTTTTATACTTGGGCAAATTTATTGTACTTTGAACTGCCTTCACGATAATTAGGTCCACAGTCCTAATCTAATACTATAGCCTATAGGTAATATAAAAAACAAACATTTATTAAGTGAATAATATACTTCTTTATATTTTAGATTTTAAGTGGAGTGAAGAAGATAGTGATTTTATAATGTTTAAATTTTTTTTTATGGAAAATCCTTTTTTACCCAAAAATGTGCTTGGATTAATATGTGTAGTATAGGTTTCAGGTAGAATATTTTAATTCAAATAGTGCTACATAAATGTAGATATAATTTTTTGAAATGCTCAATAATTTTGATGAATGTAAGGGAAAACTACCGAAAAAAATTGAGGAAGACTGTAAAATATGCAATAAATTAGATTTTCATGATCTTGATTTTAGTAGGTAAGTTGTAACTCCAAAACTAATAGCATTACAAATTTTGGTAGATATTAAATTAATTTCAAAAATGTATTTAAATGTAATCTATATTTAATGTAACCTATGTTTAAAATCACAATTTTAAAAATGATGATGTAATCTAAAATGACCAGAAATGTTTTGTTTTGGAGTGAAAGGAGGTGGAGCAAAACTGAGACTTTACCAAATTGCATTTATATTGTGTTCTAAAACTTGGTTTAGCGAAAAAGCCATTGTCTACCTACGTGGTTTTTCACAGAAAATCGAGATCACATATTGATTTGAATACTGAACTCAAAGCTCTAAGGGTATGATACAAGCTTTTGAAGCAAGTGTGAGGAGTTTTGCGTAATGAGTAAAGGGAAGAAAGTGGCAGAGCAAAGAGACGCTCAATATCTTATAAATACTTATTAAATACATCCTCTTATACCACTTAGTGTAACTAACATCTAAGATTATGACAACTAATGAAATTTAGATGGTATCATTTTACATGTAGATAGCATACAACATCATTAAATTGTGTGTAAATAGCATACGACACCGCTACCAAAATTTGAATTTTTTACCCATTATCAGCAATACTGTAATACAAAGTATAAAATTTTTGTGTTATTCGTCCATAAGAATTTTTTTTCATCAAAATATTCTCCATATAATTTACTGTCTTTGTACCAAATATCATAATGATTAGCTGAACCAATTATTTTTTATATTCCTTGAAGTATGTAATTTTATGTAAAACAAATGAATTCTTTAAAAATGCTAATTTAAAACAAGTGTAAAAGAAAAACTTGTCTTACGATTTTTGAGATTTTTTCAGTACTGTTGGTAATACATATGAATAAGTTGTATTAAACTTTCAGGTTTTAATATTCAGACTTTAAAATTTTATGAAGTAAAAACTTACAAAAAATGAGAAATTTCCAATATTTTCAAGTTCTGTACTTAGAGCTCTACAATTTTTGAAGTTATGAAAAAATTTAAAATCCATATCATGACGATTTTTACTATTTTTTAGATAGTTTTGGTGTGCCCTTAAAAAAATTTAGAATTTTGAAAAATAACCTTCAAAAGTACCATCCAAACAATATTTCCGTTCTATAGAGTTACTGATGAAAATATTTGAACTAGTATTCCTACCCGGAATCTTGCTTCCATAAATACGGAAAAAAAATATACAAATTTGTAAAACCTACCAACACATTATTTGCTTTGCTCAAAATTTAAAATTATCTTTTTCAATCATATTTTAACTTATTTTAAAACATATTTTTTTTTTTGCTCATTTAATTTTATAAATGAGGAAAATTGTTGTTCGTTTTCATCCCATGTTACAAAATTGAAAAATTGACAATTCTGCCTATGTGAGAGAGTTTTGAAATTTTTGGTCTAGAGAATTTTTATATGGTCTTAAAAGGAGTGTTATTTGAAACGAATGTATTGTGGAACAAATGCTCTTGAAAGAAGTATCTTAGAATAAATTAACTTATTTTTGCTCACTGTGAAAGTATTGTTTGGAACATACAAAATGTGGATAAAAATACCATTGGAACAAGTACATTTTGGACTAATAATGCAGTATAAGTAATCTAATGAAATAACATTATTAGTTCCATGAAAATTTAATTAATTTAATGTTTTTTATGGATAAAAATGAACTTAAACTAAATAAATTTATTCAGAAAAACGAACAAGTCCATATACTCTGTTTAATTTATTAATTATGACCTTGTTTATGATACCTCGTTCTTATCCTAAATGAAAAATCCAAGGTCTAAAGCAGACCAGCAATCAAAAATGTTATAGAGAGGACAGTGTATGTACTTATAGAAATAATTAGATATACAAAATAAATAAATAAAGTGTTTCAAATTGCTGCAAAAAAAAAAAAAAAAAGGAATCCATATATTGACTAGGCATGGGAAAAAATGAAAGCGAAAATTATGGCTCAAACTTAAAGTTTAAGTGTTCTAAAGGTGTTGAAGTATTTAAGGCAAACTATTGTTTACATTTTAAGAGTAAGGAGCCAACTGCAATTTTAATTACCTACTAATACCTATTAACGATACATTTGATATTTTAAATAATTTAAATTGACTATCAAAAATATTTGTTATCTACAACACTGGAAAAAACATCATTTTTTGAATTGATCAAATAGAATACAGTTGAATACCTATTGACTATAATGTATACAATATAAGTGAAGTGTATTTAATCAGAATCTTTTTTTTCAGATTTTTTTCTTGGTAAAGTATAGATGTATAATTTTATTTTTAGTATTAGCTTAAATAGGTCTGTTAGTTTAATTAAAACAAAAAGGAAAATTTCCACTCACTCAAGTAAAATAACTGTTTAATGAAGTGACGTCGAGGAAATAAATATTTATTTATAATGACCAACTGAATTACCTAGTTAGCATAACCCCAAAAAGTATAAGTATTTGATAATTGTTTAAGGATTTCTTTTAAGATGAGCATGTTTTTATGAATAAAATAAAGTTCTTTTTTTCTATTCTCAAACATCTTTTTGGCTTCATGCAAATTTCTTGCAATAATATTTAATATTTGGCCTAGCGCCTAGATCATATAATATTCTTATGACAATAAGTTGTTTGTTAGAGGTATAAAATTATTCATGCTGATGATAATGATTATTATGATGCCATCATAAGAGACTAGATGATAACAGAGACAATAATTATCTGAATTTGTCCACTCAAAAAGTTAACCTCCAGAGATAAGGCAATGTATACATCAAAAAATCTTTATGTTTTCCCTTAGATAATACACACTGGATAGAGCTATGAATTCAAACCTTGAAGTATATTAACTAGATTCTAAAGTCATCACTGCGCATGTGCAAACCATAGAGGGTTTGTGATAATATATATTCACAATTATAATATTACCACCAGTTCTTACATTTCTATCCCATCTCACGTTATCTATTTCATTTCGGGCGCATGCACAATAAATACATCGAAACCCAACCATTGAATAAAAGTGCTTAAAGGGTAGACTTATGTAGACTTATGCGTGGTATTATCTAAGGTTTATCTTTTCCAAAAACATTAAATTTAAAATCACATTGATAATAATGATTTTTAGTCATAATAATAAATTGTATGTAAAGAAATAAAAGATCAGTATTCTTTTCTTTTTTTTTTTTTGTATATAAATCACTTTAATGTCATTTAAAAAAGTCATTATACATTAAATATTATTTTCTAAATAAATAAAATAGTAATTTTTGGTTTTATCATATTATCTTTAGTATCATGTAACCAATGTTTTAAAATATAATAATGCAGTCTGGTCAGTACCTGTAAATCAATTTTCCAGTGTTAAAATAATTACAGTAATTTATTTATACATCAGTAAAAAAAAAAAAATTTACAATAGTCATTTAAAATGTGACATATCTTTAAAAATAGCATAAATAAATTGGTTAAATAATTTTAGCATTAGACAAGTAAAAAAGAAGGAAACAAGTGACTAGCTTCAAACATATATCTTTTATCATCGCCATTTAGTGTGAAATTAAAACTGTATAGATTGAACTTAAAAAAGAAACGATAAATCATTTCTTCAATAAAACGATTCTGAACAAGGGAAGTTAATAATATAAAAAAAAAATGTTAGAAAAATGTCCAAAATTTTTTTCACATTTTCAAAATTTTCTTTGACCAAAATCTTTTTTATAGGATTTTCTATCTATGTATAAATTTTCATAAAATTCTGATCAAAAAATGATGGTTTTCGAGTCGTTTTTGTCAAATTTTGGGTAGTTTTTTCCAAAAAAACCATTGAAGAATTGAGAAATTCAAAAAATGACCTCTCTAAAGTACAATCTAGAGGCGAATCAGGTTTCAAAAAGTTATTGATCGAAACTTTTGGACAAGTATTTCTATACGAAAAGTTATACACAGAAAAAAATAAATAAATAAAAAATAAACATCATTGTAAAAACACTAGCTTCTTAACTTGGTTCAGAATCTAAAAAACTAATTCTCAGTTAAAGGAACAAATGGACACTATTTTAGAAAGTGAATTAACAAAATTTACAATCAGAACATGTTCGTAAAAAAAATTACCACCCAAAAATTTACATGTGTCTGAACAAAACTATTTTTCTAGATAAACAATTTATTCTATGTTCTATACAATAATTGTACAAGGTAAAACTAGTGGCAAAAAAATAAACAAAACAGAATTGTTACTGTAAAAAGTATATATATATATATATACAGGTATATCAATGCTCTTCTGACACGAGTTTTAAAAATTAATTTATCTGAATAAGAAGGAGATTTAACAGAGAATGAATAGTTTAGGTTAAATAAAGTATTGCATTTTTAAATCTATTTTGCATTTAAAAACTTTATAATTCCTTTTAAATTTATTACATGTTAATTACTGGAAATTTCATATTTTATTACACAGTAATAATTACAAATTTTAAGGTTATGAAATGAATGAGTATATTTTAATTTAAGCATTGAACAGATTTACTACACATTGAATTATTTATGTATATCAAAATATTTTTTACTAGATTATAGCTCAAAAAGAAATGATTCACACTAAACAACGATAGAATTATAAGAAGGCGCATACACAAAACAATTTTTGGTGAAGTGGGAAGGGTTTAAGGTTGAATACTTTCATATGAACATAAAAAGAAGTTTGCTGTACAATATCAAAAGATAGATATTATCATTATTATTAAAAAAAAAAAGCGGACATACTTCGCAAGACGGCTGGTATTCTCTTGACGGGTGTATTAAATTTTAAAGAAACGATAAATCATTTCTTCAGTAAAACGATTCTGAACGAAGGAAGTTAATAATATAAGAAAAAAAAAATGCAAAAATTCGTAGTGCCGGGCTGGAATCGAGCCTGGTGCTGTCG
>JAIPRM010006365.1:0-18825 GCA_025469315.1 Stegophylla sp. TES_Ste_2020 | reverse complement strand
GTTTTACTGAAGAAATGATTTATCGTTTCTTTGAAATTTAATACGCCCGTCAAGAGAATACCACCCGTCGTGCGAAGTACACCCATCGTGCGAAGTATGTCCGGCTTTTTTTTTTTAATGTGACCAATTATTTTTGACAAAATTATGAAAATATTGAAGTATTTCGATTTTCTACAGTTTTCGTCTAGCTTATATTGAAGTATGTCTCTATTAAAAGATTCAACATATTATATTTTTCTATATGTGTTTGAAATTTATTAAAAATTAACTGTATAAATTGTTTTTAATACGAGTTTAAAATTCCGAGTTAAAATTACTAAACATGATTTATTTTTGTTATTATTATTTCATAATAATATAGGGAATTTCGAGTTTCGCGAGATGAAAACGTTCAAACAATTTATTAATATGAAAGTATACCTACTACTTAAATTAACATATTTATAAAA
Organism: Stegophylla sp. TES_Ste_2020; assembly: GCA_025469315.1. Lineage (NCBI taxonomy): Eukaryota > Metazoa > Arthropoda > Insecta > Hemiptera > Aphididae > Stegophylla > Stegophylla sp. TES_Ste_2020. The sequence continues at coordinate 18,376 of JAIPRM010006365.1, read as the reverse complement.
ATGCGTTAAATCAATTTATTTTTATGACTTTGTGCGTCTTTTTCACAGATAACGAAGTTGGCTTGGATTTTTCTACGATTATTGAAAACTTTTATATCACCTATCGAAATACATCAAACAATAACAGGATCATATCATAAATGTGAAACTATATAGTCAAATAATTAATTATATAATTCTATTTTTTAATCATATGTTAAATAGTATTCGTATTTGATAATATTATATTACGATATAGTGTAGAATAATGTTATAGATTGTTAATTAAAGGTATTCCTCTATTTGTATACAAACGCCTTTTTAACATCGTTTATAGTTTAATTAATCATAAATTTTTATCACTTTCGCCGCTGCTCTGTTATATATATATATATATATATATTATTAGTTAATCTAAATTATTTTTTACTAATACGAATTTTTCATTATCGTAAAACTTATCTATTAATAACGTTTTCAAAATAATTAATTTGTTTTGTGATTATCTACACCAGTGTTTTTTTAATCTTTCGCGGTCCATGACCCTTTTATAATATTGTGAGTGGTCACGCCCCCTTCTCTACATAAAGATTGAATTATATTTATGTATATACGGTACGTATATACAATTTTTAAAATAATAGCCATAACTAAGGATGAGAAGTTATAAGAGGTAAAATTCGCAAAAGATGCACAAAACTGAATTCAAAATATGATTTTAAACGCATTAAATATGTATACGAAAACACTAAATATGAAATATATACATATATGTATTTATAAAGTAAATAATAAAAAAAAGCCGGACATACTTCACACCATGGATATTTTTCGCTCTCCTCGGGTAAGATACTCTTGAAGGGTGTGTATGATTTTAAAGAAACGATAAATCATTTCTTCAATAAGACGATTCTGAACGAAAGAAGTCAATAATATAAAGAACAATAATAGTCGTCATTTTCCACACACTCACCAAGAGTATCTGATCCGGAGAGCGAAAAATATCTATGGTGCGAAATATGTCGGCTTTCTTGTCTATACTTTACTTTACTTTACTTAACTTTTTTAAATTTAATAAATAAAGGAAAAAAACAAATAAATGAGAAAAAAAAGTGTTAGAAAAATGTCCAAAATTTTTTTATTCACATTTTCAAAATTTTCTTGCATCACAATGTTTCTCATATTAATGTCTATTTATGTTTAAATTTTCATTAACTTCGGATCAAAAAATGATGGTTTAGAGGCAAATCTGGTTTCAAAAAATTACTGATCCAAACTTTTGGATGCGAAAAAGTGTTTACAGAAAAAAAATTAAAAAATAAACATCATTGTAAAAACATTAGCTTCTTCACTTTTTTCAGAATCTAAGCACCAAAATATATTGTATTTTCAACAGATATACAACGACCATTGCCCGAATAAATATATTTTAAAAGCCAAAAGATTTCTGTAAATCTAAAAAAGAAAATATAAATTTTTATAAATGTCCAAACACTTCCCTGTAAATTTCAGTTGTTTTGTTTAACTCTTGTTTTTTGGAATGAATTAAAAAAATAAATGGATTTCAATGAATATAAAATTATTGATATGCAATTTTAAAACAAGTTACCAAAATATGTAAAAAAAAAAAAAAAATCCACTGAATATGGATTTACTGGATTATGAAACAGGTTTTTGGCTCGCCTAGCCATAAAAAAAGAAAACAAAGACGAAAATTGGCGATTTGTATAACTTCTCATTCCCAATCGTGACTATTAAACATTTTTATGTCTTCCCTCAAATTTTGTCACGCCTCCCTATAAGGGGGCACTCTTTCCAGGTTGAGAACCCTTGATCTACTTGATCACAATGCGAACCAGCATAATAAATTAATAAATTTCCTCTTTAATATTGCAATGCCTGACGGTAGATTTTCCAAATTTGTGTTTATAATGTTTTTATGCAAATTTAATGTATTGAGCTATTTTTTAATGTCAGGCTATAAGGGGAAGGGGAAGTGGCGTATTAATTGTTGTTTGCGTAAAATATATGCAATAGGATTATTTATATTTTTTCGATATCGTCCCTCTTGCAGAAAAAAAAAAAAAAGAAAAAAAAAAACAATAAAATTGTTAAGCGCATTTGTCTGTTTGCAACATTAATACACTCTGCTGACAGATGTTCATAAATCGTTATAATTTATAGCACATCACGTCGTCGCGACGACGTACATCGAACTTTTCCGCACCAGAGGTTAAACACTTCTTCCAACTACGATAAAAATTAAATTAAAACACTCGTTTAATGAACTACGCGATCGTTATCGTTTTTATATTTACTCCGGGTTGGGTTCTGACACAACGGTTGTTTATAGTTCACGTCATATAATATTATGCACACTTTAATTTTAATGGGAAAAGTCAATAATCCTCCAATACAGTCATAGGTAATGGCACTAAACAACATAATAATATACGACCTCCTAATATTCAAGGACATTTCGATAAATCCCATACACATATAGAAATACGAATTTCAATCGGGTTCACAAAAATCGTCATATCCTTCAGAAAACTTTTCGCGCATATTATATAATTTTCTCAAGCACAGGAATATCAAATACGTGTTGCAAATATCACGATATCATGAATATCATTGTCAATTGTCCCTCGACATTCTGTATTCTGTATTCGGACATTTCAATTTGATAAGCGATAATTATTATTATCAACGGTTTCTGTACGTGTTTTGGCCACTCGTCGCTACGCTCCTCGGTGCCGCAAGTAAATTACACACTCCCATTAGCGCAAATAGATGGCGGGCTAGGGGGCTTAGCATCCCCAAAAGTATTTTTAGCCCCCCAAAATGTATGATATTTGAATAGGTATACATAAAAATATTTACGGTGTAACAATGAATATTACTTTATGATATTGAGTGATATTGTATGAATACTACATGAATCAATTATTAATTGTAAAATTACTAATAAACACAATATTTTCCTATGTTTTATTAACCTATGTCGAAATACAAATTGTGTTTCAATGTTTTCTTGATATAATCCTTGATTACTTAAATACATTTTCATTATACAGATGTACGATAAATAAGCGTAGGTAAAATAGGTACCATCATACATATTATATACTTCAGAAAATGTTTTATACGACTATGCTTATTAAAATGAATAAAAAAATATTAGTCTCTCCCAAATTTTTCATCCTATTTGCGCCTGTGCACACTCCATTTCATTTTTTTTTCTCTCGTGGCGTAAATCACCAAAAATTAATTTTCAGACGTGGCGCAAAACATAATATGTTACAGTTTTATATTTTGGCACAAATTACAACATATACGCGCATAAAAATATGCCTGTTCGTGGCGAAAATTACCAAAGTAATATACCATCTCCAGAAAAAAAAAAAAAAAAAAAAAATTATAATCTCAAAGTAGTCTCAAAGTGTGCAGCACCTGTTGCACTCCCTCGTCTTCCGGAGATAACTCCGTTTCAGTGCAAGGTCATCTAATAGCTGAAACAATTTAGTGGTGCCTATCGTTGTATGCGATTTATTATTATTATTATTATTAGAGTGGCGACGGTCTTGACTCTCGGGTCGTATTGGGGTGTTTAATATACACTAACGCGAAAATGACGCGTGCGCATACGTCCTGTTCATTGTTTAACAAATAATATGTTTCCACAATATTATTATGGCATATTGTTATTACGTACACGCGATGACGACAATAATACACTATTATAATACGTCTCTAGAGAGTACATTTCATGGCGTATGGAGTACACGACTACTACGATAACATCATCTAGTGCGCCTGTAAAAATATGACGACTATTGGAACAATATCGTAGATAACGCGTGTATACGGAGTGCAGAGCCGTTGACTCGATGTTATTTTTTATGATGATAATATATTGTCGCCGACTCGCACTGTATACACCACAGACTCGTATTTACGGTGGTCACCCACCGGACGAGATTTACGATCTACAGTTTCTATAAAATAACGTATTGTGATGATATAATAATAACTCACCGACAGGTTGTACGTACAAATGAAGAAAACAAAAATATTGAATGATAAACTATTTGTTAACAGAAAAAAAAAAAAATATATATATATATATATACTTCAAATAGACGAAATTTTGATATTATATTGAAAATAGTATTTTATGTACGTTTATCGTGTCGTGTCGAAATAATATAATAATTTACAACGATTTTCATTAGATTTTTCTTTAAAAATATATATAGTATACTTATTGCTTTTGTTTGAATCACTATTTTGTAACTCGAAGTAGTTACAGCTCGGATTGAATCTATCTTTTTCCGGCATTGTTATACGTTATATCGCTTTTTTTTTTTTTTTTTTTTAATCTAACTTTATGAGTACTATAAAATAATCTTGATTGTCGTAAATTATGCAATTTTTGGTTTCGTTATAGACCAGCATTGTTCAAAACTCACAATTTTGAGTCAATAATACACGTCAAAAAGATTATTTTTGAGAAAATCGAAATCTTAAATTTTAACATTTGGAATTTCGAAATTGTATTATTAAAAATGTTTTATTCGGATATTTTACTGTGATAAACAGATAAATTATGATAAAACAAACTTATCCTGACCGTTGGCCGAATTGGGATAAACAAGTTGGGGATTAGCATGTTTATATTTTTTGATTTAGACCCCTTTTCATAACGGTATTAACCGCATGTCTTAAGGGGGTGGGTGTTAAATGGATTTTGGGGAGTAAAGATAAACCCCTCTGATTTTCGACTATCGTTTGTAAGTCTAACACGGTCTAACTCAAAATCGATAATTTCGCATTATTGCACATATAGTGACGACATACAGTCTGCGCAATAATATATCGTTTGTACACAATAACAGACGAGTATGTACTACTTGTACTATTGTTATGCGTAATATATCTCTGTTTGGGTGTATTATATTATTACCTGTAATATACATGATCAATAGCCACGTTGGAGTGTTCGTGCATAATACTACGGAGCGCGTAACCCGGGAGTACACGAACGTTTCAACAAATAAAGAATGAAAAAAAAAAAAAATTAATAACTTTTGGGCGGTGACATGGAAGAGACTGAGAAGGTTCCTTTTTGTTAGGAAACACAAAACGGTTTCCAATGTCGGTTTGTATCCGATAGAATCCGATTGTGCCAACGACTGACGTTATTAATAATAATATGTGTGAAAAAGAACAATAAAATTGTATTCTTTCCTATTACCCAGTCAAAAACTCTTAAACACGTACGACTACGTACGTCTTTACCTATTTATATAATTGGCCAATTGGTTAGGTTTTTACATTAAAATGCATTATATAAAACTATATATATATTACAACTCGGTTTGTTGTTAAGGTTAACCTCATAAAATATTGCTGGCAGATCGACGGAGAGAGTTGTACGGTAATTATCCCTTCCCCCATCCACCCGTAACTTGGATATATTATTACAATAAAAAAAAATTTAAGTAAAGAAAGCCGGACATAATTCACACCATGGATATTCTTCTCACCTCGGCTCAGATACTCTTGGTGTGCGTGTAAAACTTTAAAGAAACAATTAATCGTTTCTTCAATAAGACGATTCCGAACGGAGGAAGTTAATAATATAGTCGTAAATTTCAGCACACCCATCCGAAGAGTGTCTGACCCGAAGAGTGAACAATATCCGTGGTGCGAAGTATGTCCGGCTTCCTTGTCTATACTTTACTTTTTTCTATCTAATAAATAAAGAAAGAGAAAAAAAGTTTAATGAGAAATAAGTGTAAGAAAAATGCTCAATTTTTTTTCACATTTTTAAAATTTTCATGCGCCAAAATGTTTCTCATACTATTCTCTTTCTATGTTTGAATTTTCATTGAGTTTGAATGAAAAAATTATAGTTTTCGAGTCTTTTTTGTCATATTTTGGGGGTAGTTTTTCCAAAAAAATTTAAGAAGAATTGAGAAATATTCAAAAACTGACTTCTCTAAAGTACAAACTAGAGACAGACCCGGTTTCAAAAAGTTGCTGATGGAGACTTTTGGACAAGTAGATCTATACGAAAAAGTGTTTATGGAAAAAATAAATAAACGTCACTGTAAAAACAATAGTTTCTTCACTTCATTCAGAATCTAAAATTTTTAAATCAAATTTGATAAAATGAACACAAAATATATTGATTATAATAATTATTGTATCTACGGGGAAAATTAAAAAAAATCAATCAGATATCACAGAAACGAAACTTTTGTCAGGAGTATTTAATTTAAAAAACGTTGATACAGAAATTAAACTACTTACGAATATATCAGAAACCGAATCTAGCATCAACGTTTCAAAAAGGTTAAATTTCCGAAATAACACATTGCTACTGAATTCGTCGCAGGATGTAATTGAAGGATTTAGAATCGTTAAAACGGGAAAAAGAAGGCTTTGATTGTAAAATTATGTATTACTTAATTTCAATAAACATATTTTTCTTTAAAAAAAACATGCTTTTATTTCACTGAAATAAAAAAAAAAAATGATAAAAAACTTATTATTTTCTATTTAAAAGAAGGTACCACGTCATTATGTTTATAATGAAATTCCATGTATGTTAATATTTTAAAAGCGCATTTTATCAGTCGCATACCCTACGAACGAAGTCCGTTCATACCTATGATTATATGACTATGGTTAATAATCAACAATGTAGATTGCGTTTTTTTCGTTGATAGCCAACCAGTGAGGGGAGGGTGTTGTGTGGTGTAAAATTTAAGTTCATATTTAGATGTAATTTAGACACGAATGAAAACGACGACGATCAAGACGAAAAAGAAGAGTCAGTGTTTGCAATATAAAATATATTTTATTATATTTTTACTGTACACATTGTTACGGTTATTTCATAATTTAATTAAAACTTTCCACGAAATATGTAGGTACACGTACATAATAAATGTTGGTCGGAAATATTAATGAACCATTAATTAGGTATCTCTGCTGTACAAGTAAGAACTTAGGATTAGTGTCGGTTCGTCGTTAAAGACGCGATTAAAATTTAAAAACACAACCGTTACAAATTTAATAGCATTAATATTAATTACCGGTAGGTACTGCCTTATTGAATAAGACCACGTGATTTTGTATCGATCTCGTTTTAATTAAAACCCCGGCTGTGCGTTTGAATAATAATTACGAATCTACCACTGCTTCCTGTGAGCCAAGTCCGGAATCCTCGTACTTGTTCATTTTAGATTCTGAACGAAGCTAGTGTTTTTACAATGACGTTTATTTTTTTTAAATTTTTTTATTTTTTCTGTGGAAATACTTGTCCAAAAGTTTCGATTAGCAACTTTTCGAAACCGGATTTGCCTCTAGATGGTACATATTAAAGAGGTCATTTTTTGAATTTCTCAATTCTTCAATTTTTTTGGAAAAAACTACCCAAAATTTGACAAAAACGACTCGGAAACCATCATTTTTTGATCCGAACTATAAGAAAATTTAAACATAGATAGAAAATCATATAAGAAAGATTTTGGCGCAAGAAAATTTTGGAAATGTGAAAAAAAAAATTCTGGACGTTTTTCTAAAATTTTTTTTTCACATTTATTTTTTATATTATTAACTTTCTTCGTTCAGAATCGTTTTATTGAAGAAATGATTTATTGTTTCTTTGAAATTCAATACACCCGTTAAGAGAATCCCACCCATCGTGCGAAGTGTGTCCGGCTTTTTATCACTAGAACTAGAATATAAAGAAGTGGAAAAAATAAAACGAGAAACGCATTAAACAATACATCATTCACGTCATATGATTTCGAGTACACGAATATATATCTACTGTGCTTTTACACTGTTATGTGCTTTTCGGTGAGCTTTTTCAAAGAATATGGAACGTAGCACTCTGCGAGTGAAATCCGATATTCGTGAAACAAACAAGTCGTTATTTTGACATTGTGTGTGCGACGTGGGTAGAAGAAAAACGAATATTTCCTCAAATCAAAATCGACACTGGTAACTCATAGGCAATAATCTTGTAAAGAATACTTTTATTTCGTATTCAGAATATCTATTCGAATAAACGGATGTTCAGTTATTCGAAAATACGTATTCGAACAGTTTTCAAAAAATATATTATTCAGAATACCTTTTAAATACTTGAAAAATTATTCGAATACGTTTGAAAATATAATTTTTTTCATTTTAGATTTAAATAAATTAATTTTTATTTATCCAATGATTCTCTTACTATGTTTTACATAATATTATATTGATTATAGAATTTGTTCAAATATTTTAACGTCATTATTTTTTTGAATATCATTTCGTTTTATATTGTTTATAAAAACAAATTATTTTTTTTCCCCCGAAAAAAGTACTTAAAATATAAAATAATATATTCAGAATACGCATTTGAATAAATTTTTTTTAAAAAGTATTTAGAATAGTAATTCAAATACAAAAAAAAAAAAAAAAACGGTATTATTAATATAGATTTATTCGAATATTTTACAGAAAGACTGTTCATGGGTGGTCGCATAACCCGACCCCGGGGGTTAAGGGAATTTCGGGCTCGTGGTCGTGGTCGTTTTTTTTTTAAATATTTAAGCGACCGATCGATCGTGCAGACGCACGCCAAAAACGTACGCCGGCCGCGCAAGCAAGGTCGTCCTTGTCATATTTTGCTCCGCTACCTAAAGGACATAATATTATTTTGGATCGAAAAACACGCGCTCTTATTCCATGCGAAGTTCCGAGGTGTTTTCGTACGTCGTGCGCCGCCGCCGCCGCCGTCGAAACGTGTGACCGATCTAGCAATAATAAATATTATTATTAACACCAGAGAGCGCAATAAAATAATAAAAATAATAATAAAATAGTAACAATTTACGTGTCATGTATAAATGCGTGCGTGTACACACACACACACACACACACACACACACACACACACAAAGAGTCTTTTTAGCCTTGTGCGTCTCTGGTAAAAATGATTTCAACGAGACATACAGCGTGTGTGGCGGCAAGTACAAACCCATAAAAGACTAGAAAATTAAAACGGACCTAATATTACACTGCACTTTCTCAGACGCGCGTATCAGAACGCAATCGCGAGAACATTTTTTTTTTTTTTTCCTAAATTACATTCGCATAAATTACACACACACACGCAGCACGGGGATCGCTGTAGTTTTATTATTATTATTATTACGGTATTATCATCATCGTCGTCGATTTATCACAACCGCGCGCGCGTGGATACCACACCTTCGACGCGAGGAGGAGAAGCGTCGAGAGAAAAAAAAAAAAAAAATTTACATAATTCAGATGATGTGTATGTAATGGTACGCGGGTCTAATCAATATGAATATTATTTTATTTTATCGGCTTGTTTTGACGTCTTTACGTACTGCTGCTGTGGGTGCGAATGACTACGAAAACCTTGTTGCGGTTCAATTAACATAATATTTTTCTACAGTGACCATTATTTTTAATGGTCTGTATCACACACTTAATGACTTTCCGTTTAAATTTTATAGTCGTTTATAATATTATTATCAAGTGTAATGTGATAAAATCTACTATTATTAACCGCGCAAGTACGTATTTTCAGAATCGATCACACTTCCCTTGTAACATCGCTCACGGGTACATTAATTACGTGTAAGCGAGTTAAAAAAAAGCCTGATATACTTCACACGATGGGTGGGATTCTCTTGACGGGTGTATTTTTTATTTTGAAGAAACGATAAATCGTTTCTTCGATGAAACGGTTCTGAACGAGGGAAGTTAAAATAATATAAAAAGTAAATTCAAAATTTTCTTGCGCCGAAATCTTTCTTATATGATTTCCTATCTATGTATAAATTTTCATAAAATTCGGATCAAAGTATTGATGGTTTTCGAGTCGTTTTTGTCAAATTTTGGGTAGTTTTTTCCAAAAAAAAAAAATTGAAGAATTGAAAAATTCAAAAAATGACCTCTCTAAAGTACAGTCTAGTGGCAAATCCGGTTTCAAAAAGTGGACAAGTGTTTCCATACGAAAAGTTGTACACAGAAAAAAATAAACATGGTTGTAAAAACTCTAGCTTCTTCACTTCGTTCAGAATCTAAAAAATGTTTTTATCAGCGTCGGGGAGATAACTTTGTTTTATATAATACGTCCAAAGCACTCGCGCATAACGCACTATGAAAGTACGTACGCGGTATTGGAAAATATATTAACATGATTTCGACTGGAGGGTGATACGAGAGGGGGGGGACTTGGGACTCCGAGGATTATTAATCAAAGTTAACATTTTATCCTAATAGTAATAATAATTTCAGTCAGAAAACCAAAACGACATAACATGTTATAAAAGCGTAGCTGGAGAATTGCGTAGTCGTTTTGCAAATAATTCACTCACACGAAATTGTTATTATTATTTTTTTTCAAATGACGTTTTATGCGTTACAGTTCACACTAATGTCGTTTTTGAATTAATTCAAACTTCAATGCGGACGTGTTACCAACATTTCCTGATCAGTGTATTGAATTTTATAATACGCAATATTATTTTTAATAAACGTACACACGAAATCGTAAGACGCCATGTAGGTGAAGCGTAAATTTATTTCACTACGAGTGTCCCTGACATTTCTGCGAAGAGTTATATGACATATTACATCAAAACATTGGTTTGAAAATTTTTGGTGAATCTTTGTCTACTTTTAGTTAATATACAAAATAAAAAAAAAAACAATAATCGAATAATCATTTAACTTTTCACTGTGTAGTTTACTAAATCCCGTGAATCTAGAGTATTAGTTTTTTTTTTAATTCAGGAAAAGTTCGCTATCTTGTTAACTAAATCCCAATTCTCTCCTCCCAGTCATAACTTTTTTGGGTAGAGGGCCATTATTTTAGTTTCGATCAATAACTTTTTGAAACCGGAATTCTCGATTCTTCAATTTTTTTTTATTTTGGAAAAAACTACCCGAAATTTGACAAAAACGATACGGAAACCATCATTTTTTTGATTCGAATTTTATGAAAATTTAAACATAAATAGAAAAAATCATATAAGAAAGATTTTGGCGCAAGAAAATTGAATCGTTTTATTGAATAAATGATTTATCGTTTCTTTAAAATTAAATACACCCGTCAAGAGAATCCCACCCATCGTGCGAAGTATGTCCGGCTTTTTTTATTTTTAATCCTAACATTAAGATAATTTTAATAATAGACAATTCTAATGAAAAAAAAATGTTTTCCTCATTTAATAGCCGAATATAAAACAAGCGGAATAAAAATTTTTTTCTAATAATAATAAACTTTATATTTTTGAAGTATAATAGTTCAGAGTAGTTTGTTTTATTGAAGAATTGATTTATCTTTTCTTTATAATTCAGATGCACCCTCCAAGAATATCCCACCCGAGGAACTAAAATAAACTCATGGTGCGAAATATGTCCCTCTCCCTCATGTGGAAATACTTTTTCTATAGAAATACTTGACCAAAAGTTTCATGCAATAACTTTTTTAGATCGGAAATCACACCTAGGACCTAGGCATTACTTTAGAGAAGTCGTTGTTTAAAATGTTCAAAATACTTTCTCTAAGCTTGAGGTAAAACTAACAAAAAACTGTAAAATATGCCACGAAACTTTTACCGATTTGTGCAACTCATAATAATAGTTACGCTCATTTTTCATACAAATTTCAAAATCATAAGACAAATTTCGATATAAGTATAGAACTATTAGAAAATATTGGAAATTTCTCAATTTGTTTTTATAAATTTTTATTCTGTACAATTTTTACTTATTGGCATAAAGACCGGAAAATAATATTGAAAATCGTATGTTAAGTACAGGACAGAATATTATATATATATATGACTAAGTGAATTACCCCTAGAGTTTCGCCCCTAATTTAAATCGTTAAAATTACCTATCAGCTGTTTGAAAGTTGTCAGTTTAAGACAAACGAGATTACGCATTTCGTACTCGTTAAACGCCCTTGTCACATGACATCTTGATTATACTGAACCATGTTTCGAGGACTTCCAATAAACGAAAATGGTAATACGACAAATTTCCCCACTTAAACACTGAGACTGTCTGCCGCTGTGTGCAAAGCATCTGCTAAGCCATAATATGTGTCCACTGTCCACTCTTAATTTTAATTGTTCTAATATGTTTAATTATACTTCTAATACACGATCACCCTCAACACGACAATAATAAACAACTATTTAGTTGTTGGGTCAATTTTCCTGAACTCAAAACTGAATTAAAATTACCACATGAGACTTGTTTCCCCGATTTCCATTCGAAAACAAACATATTCATTCGTGGAAGTATTGCATAATTACATCTTAATATAGGAGCGTTTCGTTTAAAATTATATTTCATATTGATACACCAACTCGATTTGCCGTCTGGCCATATTTAAAAAAAATAAGTTATAGGGTCACAGTGCATACTCTGTCATAGTGACATAATGAATGCTTTGCATATCTCCACGTTTTTTTCTTTTATAAACCGATATTTACGTCTATGGGAATGAGAAGGAGTAAGATTCAAAGACTACCGCGATTTCGAAAACTGTTTGATAGTTATAATATCTACAAAATATCTTCCCTAAGTTCATGATAAAATTGCTTAATAAAGAGTAGTCGAATTCTTACCTTGAGCCGTTGTTGATGTTTCATACATATTTTGTTTGTGTAAGAATGAGCGCGTGAATTAATTTCAGATACAGTAAATTATGTAATTCAATCAAGAATATAACTTTTATATTCCATTATATTATACGAAAAAATTATAATACATTGAATAAATTAAATATCACACCACCATTAAACGCGGCACAGCATTGCTGCTGGGAACTACAGTCTGAAATAATATTTATCCATAGATAATATGTTATAATATTACACAAAGGTATCACATAGTGTCTTTGGCTTATCGTCATTGTCATCAGTTTAATTTGCAGCCAGCAAAATATATTTTTCCATAGAATAAACAAAAAATATTTCATATACACAAAAAATTTAATATTTCTAATAGGTATTTAATTAATTAATTTTTTAAACTTTTCTCATTACATAGCTCGTCTGTAGACCAAGTACTCTCGTTTAAGAAAAAAAAAAAGTGTACTTCGCACCTTAGAGTGTTGTTCGCGTTTCGGGTGGGATACTCTTGACGGGTGTATTGAATTTTAAAGAAACGATAAATCATTTCTTTAATAAAACCATTCTGAGCGAAGCTTCAACTAATACACAATAACAATTATCAGTTTTCAAACATTGAACTTAAAAATGTTGAACTAAAAATTATTTTAGTTAAAATAAAAAAGATGCCCAACATTTTTTTTACACATTTTCAAAATTTTCTTGTACCAAAATGTTTCTCATATTATTGTCTATCTATGTTTAAATTTTCAAAAAGTTTGGATCAAAAAATAATGGTTTCCAAGTCTTTTTTGTCAAATTTTGGGTAGTTTTTCCAAGAAAAAAATTAAAAAATTGAGAAATTGAAAAAATGACCTCTCTAAAGTAACAACTAGAGGCAAATCCAATTTCAAACCTGCGCAAATCGGTTCGGTAGAATTTCAAATACAAATTTCAAATACAATTGTCACAAAAATCCCCTCACATTTTAATAATATAATAGATATTATTATAAACATTTAAAACGATATTAAAACGGACGATTTTATTCTGCCATGGCAACGTATAACTATTATTGTAACAGTCGTTTTATAAACTATTGATACTTAAAAAAAATATATATTTTTCGTAAACGTACAAAATATGAAACGTGTGGACTTCTCGCGTTATAAGTCGACGGATTATTTTTAATTAAATAAATGCGTTATTGATGACTCTGACGTTCCGCGTCATCCTTTTCCATCGGCGTTTGGACTAACCGTAACAGACCATCTCGATCCCGCGAAAGAAGCGACTGACCCAGTGCCGTGCGCCGTCACCGCGAAGACTTAGTGGCCACTGATTGCGTAGCACACACAACTCCTGCAGCACACCTACGCAGTCCCACCACTGGGTCCAAGTGGCCGCCTCGGCCAAGGGCGTCTTTCTGTTGAAATCCAAGAGAGAGACAACAATGATTTTTTTTTTACCTCTCTGTGGGTCCCAGTACTTATATATATATATATATATGACATTAAATAATTAAATAAAAAATAAATCTTTATTTAAATTTTCATTTAAATATAAATAGACCCCCACCCCTAAGATCTGGGCCTGATGTTTACACTACTTGCTAATGATTCTGATTATTAAAAACCGTCCAGGCAATCTTGATTCACATAATGAAAAACGGTTTTCATAAAACTTAATTTTGAAAATATCCACTACGTATAAAATTCTGGCCTATGTATACTATATACTAAATATACTTCTTGCCTATTTAGTGGAAGGTCTACGGCAGAGGTCACTAATTAATATTTAATAAAGGCCAAATTAAGTATTTGTAAGTTTTTCATAAGCCATAAAAATTCAAAGTACATATTTTTTCAAATTCTAAGTGAAGCGAAAAATCTAGTACTTTTACAATGATGTTTTTTCCTTTTTTTTTTTTTTTTTTTATATTTATGAAATAATTTTATTTTGTAACGAAATATTTATCCGTACAGTAACTTTTTGGATTAGAAATCACACATTCCGGTAATACTTTAAAGGAGTAATTTTTCCAAATCCTCAATACTTTTTCCAAAAACGAGGAAAACTTTCGAAAAATTTAATAAAAACAGCAAAATAAGCTGCAGTAAACGAGATTTTCATGAAATCGATTTTAGTAGATTTTTAGTTTTCTCTCTTTTTGTCTGCGGGCCCGATAAAATTTGTTTATGGCTCGTATATGGCTCGCGGGCTGACATTCGGTGACCCCTGGTATACGGGTGAAACTGAAATAGTTATAACATATTATATTTTGTAATTATTTGCAAGCAGCAATAACACAAAAAAAAAAAAAAAAAATCTCTTTTAGTATTACCAATTTTTTCCGTCGGGTATAATTTTTTTTTTTACAAATCTAGTCCATTTGGAGGGGGGCAGTGTCCACCAGGCCCCTCCCGTAAACACTCCTATGTTTCGCTGTTATTTCGTAACATTTTCAATCCATTATTTTTAAGGATTGAACATTAAAAAACTCGTCCGGACGGCGACCGTTTGGTGTTGCGAATCTTCTTTTCTCTGTCTCTTTCTCTCTCTTTCTCCGACCTCCATATTCGGTTTTTGCTTTCCACTCACCGCACCTCACCTCGGCGGCGGTTCAGTGGCCGTTTTGTACATCTCTGGCAAGCGATCGCGTTTTCGAAAGATCTGGTTCTATACCGTTCTCTCGTCGGCTTGGAAGGGAATTCGAGTATTTATTGGTAACCCGAAGACCAGCAGGACATTGTGTGCCATCTGAAGTCCATCCGACGTCATCAGTCCGTTTCCCGTTCAAGATACAAGCGACCCGAGCGAAATCAAAAAATTCACCATCATGTACCACTCTGTAAGTACTTATTGCTCGTGTCATAATAATAACACAATATTGTTAATAAGACGTCGTGGTTTGTGCGAAAATGCGTTTAAAATGTGTACACGTACAGACAAGGGCGTTTATCTGGGGGGGAGGGTGAAGGGGCAACGCCCCTCCCTGCAGGGCTTCTGATTTTATACATATTTTTTTTTAGATTCTGAGATGAAAAAAAAAAGCTAATGTTTCGACAATGATGTTTTTTTCTTTTTATGAAATTACTTTTTATGTAAAAATACTAGTCCGAAAGTTTCATACGATAATTTTTGTGATCAGAAATCGCATCTCGGTGCTGCTTTAAAGAGGTAATTTTTCCCAAATTTTCAATTGATTTATCGAAAACAAGAAAAATTACCAAAATATGGAATACAAACGGCAACAATTACGTAAACAAGATTTTCGTGTCACATAAATTCTAACTTTATACAGTTGTAAAAAAAAAGTATAAGTGAAGTTGCGTTAAATTATCAACTAATAATATCGAAAATTCTAAATTTTATAAGATAAAACATTACAAAACACGAAATAATTCTGAAATTCTATATTTATCTTAAAATTAATCAAATTACTTAAATTTTTATAATTCACTACCTATCTATTGTTATAAATGGGTGAAAATTTCGAGTTTCTAGAGGTGCTAGTTTTTAGGGTTATTGCTAAATTACTAATGAAAATCTCGTTTTCGGCATTTTTTCCTTGTTTTTGGAAAAAGTATTGAGAATTTTCAAAAACGACCTGAAGTACAACTGTCGGGATGCGATTTCTAATCTAAAAAGTTACTTTATGAAAAATGCTGAACAAGTGTCTCTATACGAACACGTGAAATAATAAACAAACATCATAATAACTTCTTCACTAACTTCTTCTATAGAATCTAAAATATTTAAAAATCGCCTCTCCCTGCAAATAGACTATGAAGTCGCCCGTCGTTCGTGAACGTTTTCAAAACGCGCGCGCGTTCAGAAGAAACAAAAATTGATATAAGCCAACGTACTTCGCACCATGGGTACTGGTTCGCTTCTCGGGTGGGACTCGGCGGGTGTGTGTTAAATTTTGACGAAAGAATAAATCATTTCTACGATAAAACAATTCTGAGTAGAGATTTCGTTAAAAATAAATATAATAAACAAATTTGCATTCATTAACTATTCAATCATTTGACGCAAACGTTAAAATATATATACAGGTAATTAATAAAAACTAATTAATCGGTTGCTATCGAATTTTCTAAGGCAACCAAAAAAACAATCAAAGTGAAAATGAAAATAACGTGAAAACATATTGTTTTATGTTGTGTCGACGCTTTGAAAACATGTTAATTTCGAAAAAATTTCATCACTTAAGTATACCATCTACGTAGAATGAGATTTTGATTCAAAATGTTACCGATCGAAACGTTTGAAAGAGTATTCTTCTGTTTGAAAAAATGTTCACAGGACGGGAAATAAATAAGTAAATAAACATCACTGTAAAGTCATAAGGTTTTTGCGCTTCGCACAGAATCTAAAACGACTGCAAAACGACTTCAAATCGACGCTTATTCGTCTTTAACAATAACAATTATTGGTCACAAACTGTATTCGACCGGCCTTTTTCGATCGTTTTAAATTATTTTGGATATTACTATCGATTTACATTGAAATAACTATACGTTCATTTCAACTATGACTTCTTATTAATTCGATATAAGAGCAATACAATTTATTCCGAGGCAGTGTCGGCCCACGGAGCAATTTGTTTAGTAAAATTTATATTCAGTAAAATACAAATTTCAACATTTTTACAAATTATCTTTATTTTACGCCAACATTTTTGTAAACCAACATATTTTATAATGATAAATGATAATAATATGTAAGAATATCCATAAATACTTTGTGGATAACTTTAATATAAACACTAACATGTTATTTATATAACATACAACAAATAATATATTTACTGCATATTATATAATTATTTCCGATATTCGTCGTGGGATTTGTCCTTAAAAAAAAGTCTTCGACATTATTTAATCGATTCCTATTAGCCGTATATTATAATGTTAAATGTTACTATATTATAATAATATTATCTTATTCCTATGTTCGTTTAATTACTCCAAGAAGATTATGTTTAGACTATGACCGCTGAAAACTAATTAGAAAAAATAATTAACTATTAGGACTATATTATGTAAAATATACCTGGCCCCAATAAAAATGAATTTTGAAAACAGGTACCTCTATTACGAAGGTAGTTTAATAAATTAACCACTTATTACTAACAAAAGCGTATATTAAAAATCCGTGATAGCGGCTATGCACTTTTAATTTATTCACGTCGCGTTCGGTTCTTCTCGCGTCCGAAAACGTACACCCACAGATTAACGCCAACGATTATCAATAACGATTTCAATCGACAAAACACTACTATACTCTTCATATAGTACGGGGGGGAGGTGGTAAAGAAAAACAAAATGAAAAATAAAAAAGCCGGTCATACTTCGCGCGATGGGTGTTCTTCACGCGACGGGTGGGATTCTCTTGACGGGTGTATTTAATTTTAAAGAAACGATAAATCATTTCTTCAATAAAACGATTCTGAACGAGAGAAGTTAATAATATAAAAAATAAATGAAAAAAAAAATGTTAGAGAAATGTCCAAAATTTTTTTATCACATTTTCAAAATTTTCTTGCGCCAAAATCTTTCTTATATGATTTTCTACCTATGTTTAAATTTTCATTTAGTTAGGATCAAAATATTATGGTTTCCGAGTCGTTTTGTCAAATTTTGGGTAGTTTTTTCCAAAAAAAAAAAAAAAATTGAAGAATTGAGAAATTCAAAAAATGACCTCTCTAAAGTACAATCTAGAGGCAA